>JAFFST010052131.1:80439-101618 GCA_022414735.1 Noturus placidus
CTATTTATGAACATTAGACATTTAGGTCAACATTGGATCATTCAGAGATCCTCACTGAACTTCCGGAGACTGTTTGCTGCACTGAAAGTAAAGGGGCTGAATAATTTTGCTCGCCCAATTTTTCAGTTTTTTATTTGTTGAAAAAGTTTGAAATATCCAATAAATTTTGTTCCACTTCATGATTGTGTCCCACCTGTTGTTGATTCTTCACAAAAAATTACAGTTTTATATCTTTATGTTTGAGGCCTGAAATGTGGCAAAAGGTCGAACAGTTCAAGGGGTCCGAATACTTTCGCAAGGTACTGTACATACGAGGGGGGACCCCCAAAAAAGCAAAGGTTATAAAATGTACAGTATTTCTCCTTTAATCTCCTTCAAAGTACTCTCCTTGTGATACGATACGCTTGTCGCAGTGTTTCTCCTATTCCTGGAAACATTTCCTGTAGTCATATCTTGTCATCACGTCTAGGGCCTCTTAGATTTCTTGCACAGAAGCGAAAATTTGTTTCTGGTTAAAAACCCCTTGGTTGAAAACGCACCACTTCTCTGGATGTTTTTTCCTGATATTTTCCCGCTTAAACAATTCAATGTCAATGATGCATTTGAATTCTTTGAATTTTTGGGTTCCTCCTTATACTGTATATTGGGTTTCAATCATTACAGTGTTTTTTTCTGTCAGTAATATACTTTAACACCTCATCTTTAAGAAATCATAAATACCTTTCTCCAAAATGATGTGGAAAAGATATAATTTACTTTGTAATCTTGCCTAGGCGTTCTGCAAAGATCACATTTGTAAGGAGCCAATTTAATAAACAGCGTTGTATAAACAGTCAGTTTGCCTTAAAGATCTCAAACCTGGCCAGTTACGTGTGATTTCCTCACACATTGAATAATTATCTCACTTTTGAAAATTATTATACAGTTATTAAACATGAAACATAAAAATGACATTATCCTATTTGATTTGACAGACAGATGTTATGGCTGTACGGTGTTCTCAGCTTACTCTTAGGTGCTGTTACCAACAATTTAACATATTTAAAACCAAAAGTATGCTGTACTTTGTGAAACAGATGTTGAAACAACTCTGACAAACAGGACTCATAAAAAGCTGAACGGTCTGCCATAAAAGTTTTCATATGTGCACGGCCTCTGTAGAGTATCCTGATGGATCATTTCTGTTGGCTGGGAGCAGGGCCTTGTGGGAATGTACTAACTACGCTGTTATTGATGGTGTTTCTATCCTCTGGTACAGCCAGCTGAAAAATGATCTATAACTCAGTATGACGAGTCTGCTTGTGTATATTGAGTTCACCCCCCTGTGTGTTTGATAAGAACAATAGGAGAGATGTAGAGGCCCTTGCCATATTCTTCTTGAATTTCACCAGCTCAGAGGCTGTGGCATTGCCAAAACCATTACCTCCGCAAGCCAGAGAAAACAGTTGTGCTTGTTTAGGTTTCAACCACTTGCATACCTAACAAGCCAGGGATATGCTTGGGGGACACTAGCCAATTCAGAAGCTAAGTGAAATTATCCTGTGCAAATCAGTGGATTTAAGCAGTGTGTACATCGATGCAAATAAAAACACAGGTCAAATTCTGAGTAAAACAAATATCACAAATAATGAATTTCAGGAGCTAATAAAAGAAAACGTCTGGGTTACGCATGAGAAGAGAACGTGAGGTTGCGTGAGGTTTCTGCTGTGGGAAAAGCCCTCGCTTGTGACCGGTATCATGATGCTTATGTGAAATCACGGCTATTTATAGGTCTGCAAGGTCAGGAGACGTGGCAATTAAGCGTGTCGCGTGATTATAAAAACAGCACCTGTGAACCGTGCCGTAGGCCTCTATTATCTGAAGCGAAGACGAAATTCACAGGCATGACCCAGTAAGACAAAGCTACACAACGTCTCGTTCCTTTCTCAGGGAACAGGGTTACATGCGTAACCCAGACATTCCCTTTCAAAGGGAACTCACCATTGCATGAGCTTCACACTGTAGGAATGAGAATACCCACTCCATCATACCAAGGGAAAAAGATTTGAGCCCGAGGGTCACTGCAAGACACTCGAACACAGGGTGGAATGCATGTCTAGACTGTAATATCGAATGAATGAATGTGGTGTAGACCACCCCGCCACAGCACAGACATCTTGTAAGGGTACCCCTTTGGATATCTTCAGATAACGGTCACTCGCAAAAGTGCTTCCCACAGCGTGAAGGGAACTCAGTATTCTGTAAACATGGACATGTGTAAGAACATATTTTATGAAGCTGAATTACCCAGCATGCACTGCTAATAATTAGTACCTACATTTTACTGATCAAAGAAACCACAGTCCCATCTACTTGGTTTTTATAGTTTTGCAAGACCGTGGTTGATGAATTCACAAAGTTCATCCAGATAAAGAGGTGAAAGTAACTGCGACCAGATGCAAATGTGCCGTTTTCATGTCCCTCAACATTTCCTTCTTCAGTAAACAGCCTTTTCTGTCAGGTGATTTTTTACTGGTGTTTGGTCTGATCACTGCTTTAGCAAAAAACAGAACAGCATCCCCTGTACTGCTGTAGATGGTGATACTTCTGTATAAACAGTAATCCCCAAAGCACACAGCTGATGAAATGAGCTGGAACATTTATCCCTGAGGAAATGTATACGATTGCTGAAACTCTGAGCAGGACATGCCAACTTTAACTTAAATGCACCATCCATTCTGTCTATGTTGGCAGAACCTTGCTGTCAGAGAGTTTGGAGCCATTTACAGAGAACGGGGAGATCACATTTATCTACACCAGCCATGGGCCACTCAGCATGGATCGATTGCCAGTCCAGAGATCGTTCTAAACCCTTCATTTTCCTCCCACAGTGTCCATCTTTAAGATAATCCACCATTAAAACCCTGGCCACACTGCACACAGTCAAGCTTATGAGAAATGTCTTGGCACACCTTCAGAGGCCAGTTTTCAAGAAAAGTGTATATGAGAAATCTCAAACAGTGCCAAATAAGGCCAGCATATATTTACAAATATTACAAATATTTACAAAGGAGAGTTCGCAGCTAAAATAAAAAGAAAAAAAGTGTCCTCAAAACATTTAATATGCCAAAAGGTGTCTCTTAACTTCTACACTAAAAAGTTTAAGATGTGATGACTCAAGGAGACCTATTTTATATGAAAAAAATAGTATACTGTTGTATACGTTAAAGGTGTACTGTAAATGTATTATGTTGCATGACGAATAGCAGAGCTGTTCTTTACATTGTCAGTAAGTTACACACCTGGGTGAATATAACAGTATGTCAGATTGTCAGAATCTGAGTTTGCCTTTTAGTGCATCATGTGTGAGAAGAACACAACACACTGGGACAGTGACTGGTCTGAAAAATCAAACAGACCTCAATCCCATTGAAAATTTGGGATTATTAAGAACATCCACCATGTAAAATTCTTGCGTAACTGTCTGAGTAGCACATAAGTCTGTAAAACACTGTAACAAAGTAAATGTCATAAAGGAGGAGTCAGCAGGGGTGTTTGTAGTGATTTGGGGGCTCTAGACAAAATATAGGAATAGGGCCCTCATTTCAGTGTTTTAACACTGATATTAAAATTTTCAGCGGCTAAGGATCCCGCGCTCACACCGATGCACCGATGTTTGATTACCGGGTTTGAACCTCAGCCACTGGGAGGTTACACTCAGTTCTGGTCCCAGAAGGGCATCTGGCATAAAACCTGAGCCAAATCAAATATGCGGCCCAATGATCTGCTGAGGCGACTCCTAACAGGAGCATCTGAAACAAAAACAATTACATATAATTTGCATTTTTAGACGGGCCTTGGCCTCTACAAAAATAACATAAACCTGAACATGATAAAGGTTAGTGCTGAAATAAACTCTTTTATTAAGATTATTAACACACAGGAAACAGGAAGTGTGTGATAGATTTCAAGTGAGTGGGAGAGTTGTAATGTCTGGATTTGATTGTGCTCCTGAATGTGAGAGTAAAACTGATATCTCCAAATGTTTCACTGCAGAAAAATCAACAGCAGCCAAATTAATAAATCATTAATACATATTTCTTATGTTAGGCTTCACTGGTGAGACAATGGTGGATTTGTTAGCTGATATTTCCCTTAAATTATACACAAAGTTTACACTGACAAAGTGATGGATTGAATTTAAAATTCATATTTCATAATTGTCATGATAATGCGGAGGTCTTCAACAGGAGGTCCCCTAGGGGGTCCGCGGAGGTACTGCATGGGGGTCGCGAAAGTTTTGGTACCTGTTTGATATAACACAATTTCATACTATATATAATTAGGGGGTCCCCGCTCCATCCCCCCATCAGTTTGGGGGTCCTTGGCCTGGAAAACGTTGAAGACCCCTGTGTTAATGCATCAGCACAATTCTTGCAAAAATGTAAGTAAACAAAAAGGCAAAAAATGTGTCGAGGTTGAATATTGTTTCGTTCTCTAATGTTAAAATTTCAATAAAAGACATCAAATGTGTCACTTTTTCCAATGTACTACTTCATATAAAATGGACAGCTAGACAAAGGCATGACAGGAAAACTGACCCTTAGTTGATTCCCATAACATATTGTAAATAACAGTTTAGTTCTCCACATTTTGAAGGTTTAAAAGGTCCTGACATGCAAAAAAGCTAGACAGCTGCACACAGGATAGAGCACACCATGAGGCTGCACTTTCACTGAGATAAATACTGTGCTTCAACCCTCTCCTCTGAACCACACCGCTGCACAAGATCACACTTGTATTTAATACACTTCGACACTTGCTTAATGCCTCCTATGGAAATAAGGGCTGTAATCAAATGCACAGCTCGTCCACTTTCATCAAGAGGAAAACAGCTTGGAAAAAAAGGCATGTCTGTCCCACACTGTCCTTGTCTCACTCTATTTTATTCTCTTGGGCTGTGAGGGAGCCTGAGGGGAGAAAAGCATGGTGTCCAAAGCAAACTTTCTAATGTTTCTTACTAACAGTGTTCATGCAACACATCTTTCAGCACTTAAAATATTAATTCAGCTCTGGAGATTTTGCTGTGTCACTGCTCACTTCAGTCTCCACTGCTCACAGCATAATCTAGTCACTCCTACCATAACCTAAAAGCGTAAGCAAACATTCTCTTTTGTTTCATCTCAAAACATGAACACAAGTGACCTACAGAGTGAGCACATCAGTCAAATTACACATGAAAAATATTCCTTATTTTAGGCTTCTTGATTTCCAGGTAGCTATATATTGGGAATAACTAACATCAGTAGGTAAGTAGGTTACTCATTTTGCATTCAGTGTTAGCATTGGTATTGTTGAGTACCAAAAAACATGTCCCTCGTCTAAAAAAAATAAATAAATAGTATTGATGCATCCCAAGTTTTAAGTTTACTTTAGGAATGGTTTAAATCCGAATTAGTACACTAGTCCCCGGGTCCAAAGACATGAATTGTAGGTTGATTGTCATTTCCAAATTGTCCATATTGTGTGCCCTGTGATGGATTGGCACCCTGTCCAGGGTGTCCCCCGCCTCATGCCCAGAGTCCCCTGGGATAGGCTCCAGGCGCCCCGCATACCCAGTGTAGGATAAGCAGTATGGAAAATGGATGGATGGATGGCTGGCTGGCTAGTACACTAGTAAAATACATATGAAAATAAACTACATCTTAAATTGATAGTACAATTTAAGCTTAAAAAATGTAAATCTAGCTAACTCTTTTCTATGTCAAATATGCAAAACTGCAGGGGCTCTTTCTGGACAAGAGGCATCGTTTTAAACTGAGAAAGAAAACCCATCCTCTGCTATGCCAGTATTGGGATTCAAAATAAAGATTTTATCAAGACTACTGTGACATTCATTCATATGAAAATGAGTAAAGAATGTTTTAATCTCTTCTTCAAATTCAATTTAAATTGCTTGATATGTATTCTGAACATGTTGTATACTGATTAAAACTTCCTCACATAAAGGCCTAATAAATAATTCAGTGTGGACCTGAATATTTAGTATACTCTGCAGTACGTATCTGAACCATATTATTACTGCTATATTTCAAAATTAAAGTGCCCCTATTATGTTTTTCAGATATTAACTTTCATATAGTGTGTAATATGGCGCTTTGTGAATGTAAAAAGTCTGCAAAGCTTCAAAAATCAAAGTGCATGACAAACAAACGTATTGTCTCCCAAAAGAAATAACCTATTTTGAAGAGCCTGAAACGAGTCCTCAGTAATTCCAGACTTACTTCCTGCAAAACCTACCTAGGTTTGTGACGAAAAAAAACCAGCCTCTGATCTTTATTGGCTGCTCGCAAACAACTTATACGTTGACCTGCCTTTATTGTTGTAGTAGTATCCGAAACAGGAGCTGTGAAGGCAGAGCCCTCTTCTGGAAAGGGGGCGGGGAGCAGCAGCTCATTTACATTTAAAGAGACATGCACGAAAACAGCGTGTTTTTACTTCCACCCAAAAAGGGCATTTATAACATGGTATGATACATGATTCATGGGGTATTTTGAACTGACATTTCAGAGAAACATTCTGGGGACACCAGAGACGTATATTACATATACATTACTTATATTAGTAAAAAGAGGCATAATAGGTCCAATTTAACATTATTGAATATTAAATTAAGCTGTACCAATTAATATGTCTGGTTAAAGATATTTCTGTCCCACACTGTCTAACATAAAAATAAACTACAAGTATATTCAACATTTAGAATTATGCTTGTTGCAAACATTGATACATTTTATAAGGGTATATCTGCTCCATCTGACCCAACACCCTCAATATTTCCTTTTAATGGAATAATGCCTGGGAGTATTCAGTAACCTAGCAGCAGATTTTCAGGTGTCATTACCAACTGCTCGCAGCATTGTTGTAACACAAATAGTCAAACTATTCATAGACTCAGAACACAGTGTAAATTACCTAGGTTATTATCAAGGTTCTCACCACCCATATTTTGAGTGACTCAGAGTTGAGGGTCAATTACATCGTAGTTGATGTAAAGCTTGGGGAAACTCCAGGTCATACACCCTCACACATCCTACTTAATAATGCCAAGGTCATAGCTGTAACCAGTTCTGTAGATAATCATCAGACTGTGCTCTGATAAAGGACTCATAGTCAGGGTTAGGATGGATGTGAGTGGGAAACAGGTAGACAGGTCCTATTCCCTTTCCAAGTATAGCAATGTATTATATAATTGGTAATTGTCTGTTACTATGTACTTGTCACTTGACCTGTCTGGCCTTAAATGGCATCTAGTCTGATATAATGGAAGCAGGGGTATTATATACCAGTTAGAGTCTGGAGTGTAGACTGAACAGTGTTAATCTAGGTCCAATATACACTAATGGCCAAAAGAATGTGGATGCCTGACTATGAGCCCCTTATGTGGGCCTTCCCCAAACTTTTGCCACAAAATTGGAGTCACACAATTGTCTAGAATATCTTTGGGCCCCTTAGTTCCAGTGAAAGGCATTACAAATGGTACAGCATACAAACATGTTCCAGCATGACAGTGTCCCTGAGAACAAAACAAGGTTTATTAAGAACATGTAGAAGACCTGCACCATGCCCTGACCTTAAACCCTTTGAATATCTTTAGGATGAACTGGAATTCTGACTGCATACCAGGCCTTCTTGCCCAACATCAGTGCCCCACATCACTAATGAAGCTGAATGGGCAGCAAGGTTATTATCGTTAACGAAAACTAACATGAAAACTAAAACTATGAGAGAAAAACATATTTGTGCAATGTCCACCTGCAATACAAATGAAAACTAATTAGAATTTCTAAGAAATATTTTCATATTTTAAATGTTTAGTGGTCTGACTTTAAAACAGAGGTTGAATGGAGTGGATCCATCAATGTTGCAGAATCATAAATGACCAGTAGATGGCAGAGTAATGTGTATTAGAACTTTTTGGCACAGCAGCGATTGTGTAGCAGTGGAGTGCATCTTATTTATTAATTTATTAAATGTATTATTTTTTTTAAATAGCAAGAAGCATACCCATTCACACTTCAATTCAACCCCCCAATTTTCAAACCAAATCTATGCCCATGGGAGCGCTAATGGAGAAATTAACAGATAGGAAAAACAGCGCCCAAGTTGGGATTTATTTTTAGTACAATTACCATGATATTAAAAACTAAAATAATAGTGAAACTAAATATAGTTTAGAACAGTAAATATAGAACAGTAATTATATACTGTACTTATAGAAGCAGTTGTATGTTGGTCATATTTGGCTTGTGTTTATTGTGGGCGGCTGTGGCTCAGTCGGTAGAGCGGGTTGTCCACTAATCCACTAATCGTAGGGTTGGTGGTTCGAATCCCGGCCCGGGTGATCCCATGCCGAAGTGTCCTTGGGCAAGACACTGAACCCTAAGTTGCCCCCGATGGCAAGCTAGCACCTTGCATGGCAGCTCTGCTACCATTGGTGTGTGAGTGTGCTCTCATTTGTAAGTCGCTTTGGATAAAAGCGTCTGATAAATGTAAATGTTTATTGATATTTTAACAATTGGAGGGAACGTATGTGCAGTCCTGACAGCATAACATCTAAAAGGCTTTGTATTGTATCTTAAGGATTCACTTGGTCTAGCTTTATTTTGTTAGATGTGCTGTACAGTATTTACAGCCTGTTAACATTCCATATTAGAGTGTGCTGTGTGCCTTCATAGAAGTATGATCCAGCTAAGGTGGTGGAATTTGTAAAACATTATATTACACAGAGTTACACAACATTACACAGAGTATCTGTGTTGCTGGACTATTAGGGGTCATCGCTAAAGTGCAGCAAGAAACAGTGCAAAAAGTATAAAAACTATGACATGCCTGATTTCAGTAGGGTCTTGCTGCATGGGAGTGATTGAAAATGCAATCCACTCTAATCCATCACTGGCCACATACAGTGACAGGAAAACTGAATAGCTGAATTTTTCAGCTGGATCGAGCTAGAACCTATCATTAGACCAGCAGCGCCAAAATTACAAAAAATACCACAGCATAACACCCACTATTTGGGCACATTGTATTTAACCTCATATTTGTAATGAGCATGTAAAGGATTTGTCAATAATTAAAATGGTTCATAATTGATACTGATAGAAAAATATGAAAATGAAAACCAAATACAATTATTGTAAAAGAGTGCCTCAGTAGTTTATATATATATATATATATATATATATATATATCACACATCCATCCATCCATCCATCTTCAACCGCTTACTCGTCACGGGGGAACCTGGAGCCTATCCCAGGGAGCATCAAGCACAAGGCGGGGTACACCCTGGACAGGGCACAATCACGTACACACTCACACACACATGTTCTACATATTCCATGTCACCATGATATTATAATAGCTATTCTTTTGTGTAATAGCAGCCTTGATTTTTTTTTTTATCTGATTGGAACAGTTGTACATTCATGTCATATGTTTACGGCCCCAGAAATACTCAAGCCCAGGGGTCCCCAATACCACAAGTCCATCCTTGGGCATATATAATGTTTTTATTTATTTTATTTTTCTTCACTTTTGTGTTAACTGTATGGATGTGAGAAATAATATCAGTATGATGAAGGACAGTTTCAGTTGTGCAGTGGCCAGTTTGATCCTGGTTACACTTCACAATTTAAAGTTCTACCATTGGGTAAAGGTTCTTAAATTATATTTATCTTGGCTCATCTTGACATCCTTTATTGGCTCACAGGTTTCAATTAATGACCTTCACTTATGACCTGACACATGTAATGAAGCTATTTTCACTTTTCTACATTTCTATAGGATTTTGCCAGGCTAGATATTTCATTACTACATAATACATACCCAATTACAGAACTGCAGCATACTGTGACACTGTGTATCTGGATGATACTCGGTACATTCCAGAAGTGTCAAAAGGCTTTAGAATTTCATATGATTAGTAGAAGAATTATGAATAAAAAGGTTCTTTTAGGTATTGTGCTATCCTTAGAAAGTCTATTTGTGGAAACCATAGACATGCACAAGGCTTGTGCGGTTTCTAAGAACATTAACTGCCAAATCAAACTGACTTTAACTGACCAGAGGAACTCACTCACACTCACACAGACACACACACACACACACACACACACACACACAAAATACACAGGCAATGCTCAGAGGAAGCTCTGGCTCATTCATTGCTACAAGCTGTTCAGTGGCTTCATGATTCTCATTCGAATGTGGGCTTATGATCTTGTACCTCTTTTCCTCTCCCCTTCCATTTCCCCCTTTTCTTCTCTCTTTGTTCAATATGATGTTTGCTCTATTGGCTCAACTCTACAGTCACTTAAGTTGAGCCTGTACTACTCCAGGCCAGGTGGCACACTTCTTTCCCCTGAGTCTTAGCTAACCTCTCTCTGCTTGGAAGCATGCACTGGAACTCTGCCTCGGTTTTAATAGCCAGTCGCTGAGGGAAAGGGGACTGACGCACTCTCTTTGAGGCTCAGCCATCTCTAGGTCATTCAACTGGCAGAGGAAAGCTTACCTGGTTCGTTAGACACACACAGTTGAATATGCTCATCTATAGCAGCACATGTTGGACATGCATGTAGCCGTAATACACACACTTCTACGATGTTGTGAAACAGTAGTTATCCCTTTACTGATTTCCTCTATTTTTGCATATTTGTTGGACAAAAGGATTTCAGATCCTTATACAAAATCTAATAAAAGACTAGGAGAACATAAGGAAACACAAAACAGAGATTTTAAATTATCATTTCATATAATGAAGGAAATAAGTTGTGCAGTTCCTACAATATTTCACTCATAGCAAAAAACGGAATTGTCTGCCTAAATTTAATAACTGGTTGTGCCACCTTTATCAGCAACATCCGCAACCAAACAGTTCCAATATCTGGAGATCAGTCTTTCAAATCGCTGTGAAGGTATTTGACCCACTCTTCATTGCAAAATTGCCGTGGTTCAGCCACACTGGAAGTAGTTCGAGCATGAAATGCCCATTTATAATCCAACCACAGCATCTCAATGGAGTTCAAATCAAGACTTTAACAAGGCAACTCTAAAACTTTCATTTTGTTTCCTTTGAGCAATTCAGAGGTGGACTTACTCTTGTGCTTTGGATTGTTGTCTTAACTCATTGTACTTGAGTTTCAAATGACAGACTCATGTCCAGACATTCTCCTTCAGGATTTTCTGGTAGAGAGCAGATGGTTCCATCAATTATACTAAGTCACCCAGGTCTTGAAGCAGCAAAGCATCTCCACGCAGTCACACTACTACCATCATGTTTGTCTGTTGGTATAATGTTCTGTTAGCGTCATGCCAGATGTAATGGGACTGATACCTTCCAAATGTCTTCAAACTCCACAGAACATTATCCCAAAAGCCTTGGAGGTCATCAAGGTGTTTTTTGGGCAAATGTGAGACAATCCTTTTTGTTCTTCTTGGTTAGCAATGGAATTCTCCTATGGGTACCATTTTTGCCCATTCTCTTTGTAATGGTGGAATCATGAACACTGACCTTATCTGAGAAGAGCGCGGCCTGCAGTTCATGTTGGTTATTTTGTGCTCTTTAGGAGGAAATTTAGTCACCACTCACCATACTCATCACTGCTCCAAGTTTTCATTGGGAGATAATGGCTCTCTCTGTTGTACGGGGCCTTTGTTGACTTATTTTGAGCTTCATAATGCACCACACATTCTCAATCGGAGACAAGTCAGGACTGTAGCAGGCCACGCTAGAACCCGCACTCTCTGCTTACGCAACCATACACTTCTGGACAGAATGTGGCTTGGCGTTGTCCTGCTCTGGATGGCAGCATATGTTGCTCCAAAATGTGTACATGTCTTTCTGCATTAATGCTGCCCTCACAGATGTGCAAGTTACCCCTGCCATGTGCACTGACACACCCCCTTACCATGACACGCTGGCTTTTGGACCTGATGCTGATAACAGCTTGGATGGCCCTTTTCCTCTTTGGCCCGGAGAACATGACTGCTGTTTGGTCCTAAAACTATGTGAAATGTCGACTCGTCAGACCACAAAACACGATTCTACTGTGCTATTGTCCATCTCAAATGAGACTGAGCCCAGAGAAGTGGGCAGAGCTTCTGGACAGTGTTGATGTACGGTTTCCGCTTTACATAGTAAAGCCTTAACTTGCATCTCTGGATGCAGCGGCGAATGGTGTCGCTTGACAAAAGTTTACCAACGTATTCCCGAACACATGTCAGGATATCCATTACAAACTCAAGACAGTTTTTAAGACAGTGATGTCTGAGGGATCGGAAATCATGCGCATTCAGAAGTAGTTTTCGGTCTCGCCCTTTACGCACCGAGATTTGACCGGATTCCTTGAAACTTATAATTAAGTTTGTATACTTAATTATATTGTGCACTGTAGAAGGTGAAATGCCAAAAATCCTACCCATTTGTCTTTGGGGAATGTTGTTCTCAAAGTCTTGCATTTTTCGCTGATGCATCTGTTGTCAGGTTGGCAACACATCCTTGCTGTTGAAGGACACTTATGTACTTACATTTACCTTTATTCATTTAGCAGACGCTTTTATCCAAAGCGACTTAAAAATGAGAGCACACTAACACACCAATGGTAGCAGAGCTGCCATGCAAGGTGCTAGCTTGCCATCGGGGGCAACTTAGGGTTCAGTGTCTTGCCCAAGGACACTTCGGCATGGGATCACTCGGGCCGGGATTCGAACCACCAACTCTACGATTAGTGGATTAGTGAATAACCCGCTCTACCGACTGAGCCACAGCCGCACATGTACTTATGTACATGTGCTTTTTTTGTTTTTTTATTTTTAATAAATTTGCAAAGATTTCAAACAAACTTCTTTCATGTTGTTATTATGGGATATTGTTTGTATAATTTTGAGGAAAATAATGAATTGAATCCATTTTGGAATAAGACTGTAACATAACATGTGGGGAAAGTGAAGCGCTGTGAATACTTTCCAGATGCACCGTGTATACTATGATTAGACGATTGCCTCACTGGTTTCACATCACCTTCTTATTTCAACTCGCTATTAGTCCTAAATTGCCACTGTCCCAACTTTTTTGGAACATCAATTTGAAAGTAAACGTTTCCCTAAAAAAATCTATGCAGTTGATTAGGTAAAACACATATGTTTTGTTTAAATACAAAGTACATTTACAAATCACTCCTCTTTGTTTTTATTAGTATTTTCCATACTGTCCCAACTTTTTCTGAATTGGGGTTGTATATTAAATTTACTTTGAAGACTTGAGTGTGACAAAACTACAAGAAATCAGAATAGGATTACATACACTTCATATGACTATTGAATATGACAATGTTAATAACACTACAAGGCTTTTTATTGTCACGAAAATAATATACACTAAACATACTTTCCTCAAGTTATCCCCAGAGCAGTACAGTGGCCTGCTGAGTTACTGTTGCATGACCCAATGATATTTTCTGGCAGAACATGATGTACTTCATCGTTCATTTATGTTGGTAAACAATTAGTTATGCAATATGTGATTTCCATAATGTGTTAGAGCATCTCCCATTCCTGACTATTGTTTCGAATACACTTGAAAATTCCAAATGAAGAATTAATTGGCGGCCTAGCATTTGTGTTTTACATGACAGCACTTCATATAAACACTACTTAAAGGTGCAGTGGTCAGTATGTTTATTGTTCCATTCAAATTATGTGGAAATATCTTGGGAACATGACGAAACATAAATGTTAAAAAATGAAAAAAGCGCCTGCATAAAACACAGTTCCATGGTTGGGTTTACATCCTTCCTGTCAGTCATGTTATAGACACTCCCAAATCACTCCTACTCAGAATTACAAACACTGTTTGTAGCTGTTACCTGCAAAGGAAGCAACCAAATTATCTACATTTCTCCCAAATAGGTAATGCGATCATTAATGGGTGAACTAGTTTGACTCAATGATAGTAGCTAACAATAAGTTATTTAATGTGCTTACATATAACTTTAGCATAACTGAGCCAGGTGGCGGGGCAGAGAATAAATATACGTGGAATAGATCAAAACATACTGGTCAAAAATGTAGGTTTTGATGTGGGTTCGGTGCTATTGGGCACATGGATTATTGATCTAGGTGCCCTTAATAAGCTGCAAACTTTAAACTACTCTTTCATGAAAAAGTTATCTGGAAGGATTTTTACACATCTATGCTTGTTATAACTGGCCAAGTAGAATGAGATGATGGACAGTTTACTCTTTGACCTGCCATCCATTCACTTGTGCATAAAACACAATGGGATGGACAGCAGGTCAAGGAGTAAGTAAGTCATTCCAATGTTTTTGAATTTCAGGTGGTAACCGCTACAGCTGAAATTCAACCCAATTCACCTTTTACAAAAACAGGGCAATATGTACTGCACAGCTTTTCATATTACATCACAAGTTCCACATAAAAAGTCCACATAACCTACATTGAGAAATTACCAAACTCCCATTGGTCTGACAATAGAACCGGTTGTAGCTCACTTCATGTTAAAGGTTGCAATACATGAGTCACTTCTGATATTCAATAGAGCAAAGGAAAAACAGAGGGTATTTAGAGCACATTTCTTTTAGTGCAACTAAAAATAAACCAAATGTAAACCTCGTCTGCCTGTTGCAACACATTTGAAACAAGTGGGATGTATCTTCAGTCTGAGCCTGTTTAGTTCATGATTGACACAAGGCTTCTACCACACAGGAATAATAAAGCGAGTTAAAAATATCCAAGAAAAACTAACAAAACGGAGGGCATCAGAGTGTCATGGGCATTATGCAAGACTATACTTCACACAAGTGAATAAAAACTAAAAAAAAAATTCACTGTCATTATTTTGGGTCCAATTAAAAGACCTAGGAAAGTATCTTTCCCTCCAAGACACAGAGCATTAGATGATGCAAAAAATGCACTCAACGTACGGGATTAACATAAGTTAACATCTGCTAACTGACAGAAGATTGTGTCAGTGATGGCTGGAAAGTGTCGAAAGCAAACAAACAAAAATGGTTGAAAAGCCATGTTAAGGCATGAGGAAGGGATAAGGGCATACTGTGTATGTTTCTTAACTGATTCACTGACGAGAGCGTATACTTGAGAGTAATTTAAGCTTATGCCTGATTACACATTCCACTTGGCGTAAAGGATGACAAGCAAGACAAGTCAAACCTTAATTGTCACAGGGACGTCAAACTACATAATTAAGCATGGCCACTTTGCTCCATCCCTTAACATGTTACATTACTTTCACAATGCTACATTGTTAAACTACTGTTTATTGTGTTAAGCTGAGACTGTAGAGTTCACTGGAACCCCACTGAGGCTACATATATCACCTGCAGCAAACCAGTTGAAAACAATGCCATTTGTACTTTAGTGTCCGAATGATGTTAGTGCCCATGTGTAATATTTAACAGTCTGAGATCATTACAGCCATTCACACCATAGTCATAAGTATGGATGGCATTTAAGATGACTGCCCAGGGACAATGAGGTGGAGGGAAGAAAGACAGAATGATGGCAAGGGGCTGAATTGAATAATACATCTCTTATACCACACCTGTCATTTTCAGAAATTTTGTTGCTATCATTCTTTTTGACATAGTAGTGAAACATGAAAAAGGTTGTGTAAGGTTGCATCTTCATATAGGAAAACTGTTGTGCAGCAAGTTGATGAAATCACACATAGTTCAGGTGCAGACTTGTGCTTGTATGTTTGGAGTAGCAGTTGCTCAGAGCTATGATTTGCAGATGTGCAAGGATGTACGAGTACACAGAGTTACCCACAGGCCACTGAAGTCTCTGATTGCTAGTGAGTGGTTTGGGTCTGGCACAGGCAACAATAACCACCACTCAGACAAGCCCACTAGGCTGTTCCATTTCTGTAAACGCTTCAGATTGCTGTGAAAGTGGAGCTTGTGGGGTAGTGAGTTGTGATGGGCATGAGTAGCCCACTAGTCAGTCACTTTTATGTAATCACATGATCAATTAATAATGAAATATGAATATGAACTAATTAATGTTCTTGTACATGAAATAAAAACATTAAAATATACATGGTGCCTGATTAGCATGAGAGACACAGTGGGTAGAAATGGTATACCTAATCAAAATCAAGGGTACTAATACTTTAATATGAATGAAAACAGAGACAGTGTTGAGTACCAGACAATGCTAAAACACAACAAAATATAGGGTTAGCCCTTTTATGTGGGCTCTCAAAATTGTTTTTATATCCTATGTAGTGAGCATATAAACCGATGAACCATAACATTAAAACCACCAGCCTAATGTTGTATAGATCCCTTTTGTGCTACCAAAACCGCTCTGACTCATCGAGGCATGGACTCCACAAGACGGTGTGCTGTGGTATCAGACACCAAGATGCTAGCAGTAGTGGTGGGGCCTCCATGGATCAAACTTTGATCAGCACATCCCACAGATGCTCAATCAGACTACAATCTGGGGAATTTGATGGCCAAGTCTACACCTTGAACTCTGTTTCTCGAAATATTTCTGAACAATTTTTGCAGTGTGGCAGGGCATACTATCCTGCTGAAAGAGGCCACTGACATTAGGGAATACCATTGCCATGAAGGGGTGTACTTGGTCTGCAACAATGTTTAAGTATGTGTTTGTGTCAAAGTAACATTTGCTCCCCACTTGCATCAATGAGCCTTGGGTGCTGTCACAGGTTGACCGGTTGTCATTCCTTGGACCACTTTTGGTACTAACCACTACATACCGGAAACACCCCACAAGACCTGCCATTCTGAAGATGCTCTGATGCAGTCGTCTAGCCATCACAATTTGTCCCTAGTCAAAGTCACTCAGATCCTTACGCTTAACCATTTTTCCTGCTTCCAACTCGTCAACTTCCAGAACGGACTGTTCACTTGCTGCCTAATATATTCCACACCTTGACATCCCTTGACATTCATGTTACCTGCCATCAGTTTTAACGTTATGGCAGATCGGTGTATGGTTAAAAGAAAGTTAGGTTAAAATTGGGAATTTGGCCTAACGTGAAATTGGTGAATTTTTCATGGATCACAAATAGGATTTAAAATATCAAATTAAGCTAAATATTAGCAAAAAGAAAACATCACAGAAGTTAAAATAACCAAATATTAAACATTAGTTTATGATAAAATATATGAGTCATTGGCAATGGACAATGACAAAATCTGGGACCGTGAATTTGTTACTTTCCCTAGATGTCCATCATGTGGAACCTATCACTTTATATATGACTCTCTCGTTCTCTATCTCTCTTTTTCCAATAAATATAAACATTATAAATGTTTAACTCTTTACATTTTAGCCTTATATTATTCATTGTTCCAAACAACAGGTGAAAAGTCAAGCTGTTATGATTTTATCTAGGTACCTATTACCGGATGTGAAAATCCAATGAAATTACTGAACCATGTCTCTCCTGCTGTGTCTCCGCTTCCAACTCACCAAATTAAAACCAGAACACATTCAATGTGGGTTTCCTCACTCTACTCCTGTCTTTATTGATCTTTTGTTCAGATATGCTGTTGGTGTTACCATGGGAAAACAAGCTTGCAAAACCCATGCTGTTGATAGCTCAGTTAAAGTAAAAGCCAGAGCCTAAATGTCATTCCAGCTGATTAAACCTGACAGCTTTCAGAAAATTCTTGAAACAAGTGTATTACAAGTGTTGCTTTTGTCCAGCAGTGCCTGTGGGTGCTGAATTGTTAAAGAAAATGCTGCCTTACTGCAAGACAAGCTAAGATACAAGATAAAGACTATAATTTCACAGTGGGCAAGTAAAAAAATCTAAATTGGAAATATTTATGGAAGGTAGTGAAGAAGGAGAAATGTTGCTGAAAGTTGCCAGAGCCATATCTCCCTCCAATTCTCACCTGCTTTCCCACTGAAGATAAGCAGGGTTGAGTCCAGTATCTGAATAGGAGACGACCTGGAGTGAACTAAGGTTGCTGCTGGAAGTGGTATTAGGGAGGCCAGCAGGGGGCACTCAACCTGTGGTCTGTGTGGGGCTTAATGCCCGAGTACAGTGACAGGGACTCTATACTGTAAAAACAGCATGGTCATTCGGCTGAGGTCCTGACTCTCTCTGGTCATTAAAAATCTCAGGACACATATGGTAAAAGTTTAGGGGTATAACCTGGTGTCCTGGTGAAATTCCCCCATTGGCTCTTCTCTATCATGGCCCCCTAATAATCCCCATCTCTGAACTGGCTACATCACTCTCTCCTCTCCATTAATATCTGGTGTGTGGTGAGAGTTCCGGTGCACTATGGCTGCCGTCGCATCATCCAGGTGGATGCTACACACTAGTGGTTGTTGAGAAGACCCCCCTCCACCATGAAAAGCGCTATATAAATGTAACTGTAACTGAAAGTATTTTATAAAAATTGATCATTACAGATGTCAAGATGATGCACGGAAAATTGAAGTGTGTCAGAATGCATAAATATATAATATTATATGAAATAATGCATAATAGCTTTAGATACAACATCCTTAAGACAATGCCTCATACTTATATTAATAGTATTCAACAAAAAGGATAGGTTTCTGAAGGCCACCAGATACCTCAGGCAGAAACTGTACATGTTTCACTCTTCACAAATCCATCACCCGTTCACCTTTCACCTTTCTCACATCTACATTTAGAGCCTTCAAATCTGTTACTTTCATATGATAATTGCCAACTGGCCAGAAAAAGTCCCACGAGGAGCCACTATATGCAGCAGACACAGTGTTTAACAACCCCAGAGAGAATCTTAAATGTTCATATTACATTGTACAAAAAAAATGTGCCCTAGAGCATTTTTCAGTCTGGATTAATAAACGTCCCCTGTGAGTAACACCATTCTCTAAGCAGTGGCAGCTTTTCTAAAAGCTTTGTTTTATATTTTATTTTTGCAGCCTGAGCTTAGGAAATGCTGTTTCTCATTGACTGGATTGAGTAACAGGTTTTGGGGGGTGTAAAGCAATCCTATAATCCAACCAACAGACAAAGAGATCATTTTCAGTTCAGTGAAGCAAATGTTAAGATCTAGTTTCTTTGACTGCCCAATCTACTCCACCTAACCAGCAGAAGACATGAGACAATTCATGAGAATGACTAGATCTCACTATATCAGGTTGCATCAATTGTGTTAATAGCAAATAAAAGGGCATTCATACCAAACTCTCTGGGCACAGAAATGGAGTACACACAGCTGTGGCCTGTAGTGTAGTTCCTGGGGAAGTTTGGCGACAGAACGGTTCCCTCAGAGCCAGTGGAGCGACTGCCACAAGGCGCTGGACAGACAAACACACATGACACACGTCAACATGTATACAGAAATTCACATATGGTCAACACAACAAAATCATATTGATTGATTTGAATATGGCAAACATTTATTTCCTGGGTCTAGAGCAGCGGTATTCAACTAAATATTGTAGGTCCACTTACGTAAAATTCTTCACTTGCTGACAAAAGTCTGGATAAGCTACTAATGTGACTGAATAGTGACAACAGTTAATTTTTAACGCTTAACCATTAATGATTAGCTTATGGCTATAAATCAGACAGCATGAAATGATCGGTTGTTAATCATACCAAAACTCTACTTTCTGACTTAATGTATGTACAGTTGCAATCAAAATGATTCAACGCCCATGGCAAATCAGGCTTATTGTCAACATTTACAGACTTTCAGCTGCAATGAACAAATCCAATAAAAGCAATTGAAATAGTTCAACACAATGAATGCTTCAAGTGGTTTCTGCAAATTCAACTGAAAATGCAACTTATAATGATTTCTCCAGTCTCAAATTTATTCAACCCCATCATGGCGAGCATCTTTAGTACTTAGAACACTATAAAAGCACCCTTTCAGCTTAGACTTCCTGAGGAATCTTAACCCATGAGCAATAGCCTCCAGTTCAGTAATATTCTTGGGTTTGCATGCTGCAACTGCCTTCTTCTAATCCCACAAGAGATTTTCTAAGTCAGGTGACTGTGATGGCCCTGTAGAATTATCCAGGACGTCTTCTGCAACCAAGCCTTGGTGGAATTTGAGGTAGGTTTAGGATTATTGTCCTGTTGGTAGATCCAATGACGTCAAAGCTTCAGGTTCCTCACAGACGGCATGAAGTTTTCTCCTAGTATTTCCTGATACTTCAATGAATCCATCTGATCTTCCACACACTGCAGGTTTCCAGTGCCAGAGGATGCAAAGCAGCCCCAGAGCATCACCAAACCTCCACCATGCTTGACTGAAACTGGAACTTTTCGGCACGATGGATCAGCGGTATGTCAGTTTTGTTTCCTTGCTCCAAAGAACAGAATCCCAAAACTTCTGTGGATTATTTATATAATTCTGAGAAACTTTTCTTGTGCTTTTGGGTCAGCAGTGGTGAATATCTTGGAGTTCTGGCATGGAAACCTTCTGTGTTTAGTATACGCCTTACTGTGCTCACTGAAACCTAAGTTCCTGTTGCCACCAAGTCTTGCTGCAGGTCTTTTGCAGTCACTCCAAGGTTTCTCACTACCTGCCTTCTCAGAAATCTGCTTGCAGCTGTCGATAGCTTACTTTTTCTGCCCCGTCCAGGTACAGTGGGGCAAAAAAGTATTTAGTCAGCGCCCAATTGTGCAAGTTCTCCCACTTAAAAAGATGAGAGAGGCCTGTAATTTTCACCATATGTACACTTTATTTTGGCCCATTCCTCCATGCAGATCTCCTCTAGAGCAGTGATGTTTTGGGGCGGTTGCTGGGCAACACGTACTTTCAACTCCCTCCAAAGATTTTCTACGAGGTTGAGATCTGGTGACTGGCTAGGCCACTCCAGGACCTTGAAATGCTTCTTATGAAGCCACTCCTTTGTTGCCCGGGTGGTGTGTTTGGGATCATTGTCATGCTGAAAGACCCAGCCACGTTTCATCTTCAATGCCCTTGCTGATGGAAGGAGGTTTTCACTCAAAATCTCATTTTTCACTCAAAATCATTCTTTCCTTTACACGGATCAGTCATCCTGGTCCCTTTGCAGAAAAACAGGCCCAAAGCATGATGTTTCCACCCCCATGCTTCACAGTAGCTACAGTGGTGTGGAAAAAGTGTTTGCCCCCTTCC
>JAFFST010052132.1:0-21653 GCA_022414735.1 Noturus placidus
AGGTAGAAGGCCTATACATAAACACTGATTAAACAAATATTATAAACATGTCTAAACAGATGTATTTCTTAAATTAATGAACTCTTGTGGGTCATTTACATTATTATTATTATTATTATTATTATTATTATTATTATTATTATTATTATTATTATTATTATTATTATCCCTGGATAGGAAGGTGCTCCAGGCACTTATAATCCATGTAGTTTCAGTTACTAAAGCAGTCCATTTTGTGTCAATGTGCAAAGTCATTGCAGAGATACAGCCTCACTTCCTGTTTGGCAGCTTTGCTCTCAGATTTGTCGGCCCATTACGGACAAACTGTGTGGACTATTCAAAATTATTTTGATGACTTTTGTGAGTTTCACTCTCACAAAAAAAGGGCGGCTGTGGCTCAGTTGGTAGAGCGGGTTGTCCACTAATCCACTAATCGTAGGGTTTGTGGTTCGAATACCGGCCCGGGTGATCCCATGCCGAAGTGTCCTTGGGCAAGACACTGAACCCTAAGTTGCTCCCGATGGCAAGCTAGCACCTTGCATGGAAGCTCTGCTACCATTGGTATGTGACTGTGCTCTCATTTGTAAATCGCTTTGGATAAAAGCATCTGCTAAATGAATATAAATATATAATATATACACTCTGAAGACGATGTATGCCAAATTTGGTAATGACTGGACAAAATAACATGAACAAAATAAACATACTTCCAAATTTGACCTGATGGTGGTACTTGAGTTTTTGTTGCCCAAATTTGGTCAGACGTTCCATCGACCCAGTCAGTTTGGAAAATTTCACACCTTTTTACCGGATAGTTCTATGGGCTTCCAAAGACACTGTAGCCAGGAGAGGAAGCATAGAAATAATAAAAGAGGCTGAATAACTTTTGGGTGCCTACACACCTTCGGTGCTTGACCTCATATACTGTATAGAGCTGAAAGCAGCTAATGGTGGGTCCAAGCACCAAGGGGGTTGCAACGTTAGAATTCCTATGTACATGTACTGGACAAATGGCGTATAAATCATCTTGATGTTGGTTGCATGACATCATAATGATCATATAAGACAACCCATAGTAAACTTTATTAAAAAATAAATCGCGATACATGAGTGTCAATACAGAAGGAGTCAACAATATCTGTGAAAGGTGAGGACTCTATAATCGCAAAAAAAGCTTAAATACTGACTTTTTCACCACTGTTACATTATTATTGTTTTTGTTTGAGTTTTTCTTCTTCTTCTTCTTCTTCTTCTTCTTCTTCTACTTCTTCTTCTTCTTATTATTATTATTATTCTACTTCTTCTGGTAGGGACATGAATCTTTGTCAGTATGTAGTGCTCCATCCCTCTACTCAGGGAAAAGAGATGGGCCAAGTGAGCCCGAGTGTTTACGTTTATCTCATGAACTGTGAGTCTTACAAACAAAAGTTTTTTTTTCACTTGACTTCTCCTTGACCTCAAGATCCATTAATCTATGAAAACTTCAACTTTTTGGCAATTTTCATAATATGCAAATCCTCGGGGTTAAGTATTGTAAGGGTATTTGCTCAGCAGCGGCGTAACACAGACACAGAAGAGGCGGGAGGCAGGAGGGCAGTGACGTGGTATTTATTTGAGATGTGGGTTTCTCTCTCTTCTGGTATGGTGACAAGAGTGACGGGGTGTGTGGGCGTGACCGGAGGTAGGTGCGTGCGTGTAGCGGGGGCCGCGACGTTCCCGGGGAGCTTTCTGGGAATCCCGTGACGTGTGGGAGGGGTTTCCTGTGTAGCCGCCGCCGTCGCGGGAGCATTCACCAGCGCTGCTACTCGTCGGTGCCCAAGGCGTCTGGAGAGAGAGAGAGAACACAGAGAGAGAGAGATTAGTGCCGGCTCTTACGTGCTGCGCGAGGGACATCAGCAGTTCCATGTTTATATGCGAGACTCCTCTCAGCTCTCGGCCGGAAGAGCGCCTCTTTATCCCCTTCCGCCGTCGTCGGAGTGGTGCATTTTTCCCGACGGATTCCCCAATCGCGAACCAGGACCGGAACGGTGGCTCCTGCCCTCCGCGACGGGTTTTCCGGCTCGTGTGTTTGGCGCGAGGCAGTCGGGGAAGGAGCGAATTTCTCCCCGTGCACGTCGGCTGTCGGTCCGTCGTGACAGTATGTAACCCTGTTCCCTGAGAAGGGAACGAGACGTTGCATTTAGCATAACAGTATGGGAACGCCTTGCACGTGACCGGTATCTGAAGCTTGTGTAAAATCATGCCTATAATTATAGGCCTGCCATGATCAGGTGACGTGGCAATTAAGCGTGTCGCATGATATATATATACATGGCACCTGTGAACCACGCCGACAGCCTCTATTATCTGAAGGGAAGATGCAATTCACAGGCCTGCCCTGGTATGACAATGCTATGCAACGTCTCGTTCCCTTCTCAGGGAACAGGGTTACATACATAACCTCCACGTTCCCTTTCTAAGGGAACTTCGACGTTGCATTTAACATAATAGTATGGGAACGAGAATACCCACTTCATCATACCAGGGGTACGGCCTGTTCAAAAAGTACCCAGGCCCACGGGTCACTGCAAGACACTCGAGCACGGGGTGGAATGAATATCCAGGCAGTAATAACGGATGAATGTGTGCGGTGTAGACCAACCCGCAGCCGCACACACATCCTGCAAGGACACCCCTTTGGACAAAGCCTTCGAGGAGGCCACCGCCCTAGTGGAATGAGCTCTTATGACCAGAGGCGTGGCAAGACCGCGTGGCTCGTAAGCCATAGAGATTGCTTCCACTATCCAGTTAGAGATGTGCTGCTTTGACACTGCATCACCCTTACTGTCACCACCAAAGCAGACCAGCAGCTGCTCCGACTTACACCACTGGCCGGAGCGGTGGATGTAAGTAAAGAGAGCCCTTACTGGACACAGCAGGTGCATCCTCTCTTGTTCCTGTGTGAGGAACAGAGGAGGGCAGAACACCACAGGGTGGGCAGCTGATGTAGGCACTTTAGGAATATAATCCGGCCGTCTGACACCACGCATGAACCTCGAAGTTAGAGGATGTTGCCCCACAGAGCCTCCATTAACAGGGGTGTGGCTGGCCGATATGGCAGCCACATAAACCCGCCACTTGAGTGCATTCAATTTCCTTGTGGATGGTGCTCTAGCGTTCAACAATGTCTCTACAACCTCAGTTGTGAGAACAGACTCTATGAGCTGGTGCCCCTCAGGGGCCAGACCCACAGTCTCCATAGTTCTGGCCGAGGGTGATAAATCAGCCCTCTGCCTTGAGACAGTAGGTCCCTGTGCATGGGAATCTCCCAAGGAGTGCCATCGAGCTGGGACATTATCTCCGAGAACCATATTCGAGTTGGCCAATAAGGTGCTACTAGCAGCAGACGTAGACGGTCTTGGAGAACTCTTGCTAGAACTTGTGGGTGCAGAGCGTTCAGGGGAAAGCATACAGACGTGACCTCGGCCACATGTGCACCATGTCGTCCAGACCCAATGGTGCAGGAGGAGTGAGGGCAAACCACAGCGGGCAGTGTGTTGTCTCATTGGAGGCAAACACATCCACTTGTGCTTGTCCGAACCTCCGCCATATGGACTCCACCACTTGTGGATGGAGCCTCCAACCACAGCCAGCCTCAGCCCCTGCCTCAACAGGAAGTCTGCCCCTAAATTCCAGATGCCCGGAATGTACATCGCACACACCGACAAGAACTTTCCCTCTGCCCAGAGAAGGATTAGTTGCGCCTGCGTGAACAGGTGGCGTGAACGTAACCCTCCCTGGTGGTTAATATACAAGACCACAGCTGTGTTGTCTGACACAACTAGCACATTGTGAACCCTCAACTGAGGAAGAAAGAACTTCAGTGCTAGGAATACGGCCTGCTTCTCTAGGCGATTTATATGCCACTCCAGATGAGGACTGCTCCAAAGACCGTGAGCTGAACAGCCATTTAAGACTGCACCCCAGCCCGTGAGGGATGTGTTTGTCATTACCGTCTTGCAGTAAGGGGACATCCCTAGACTGTGACCCAAGGCAAAGAATTGCGGGCACCTTCAAATACTCAGAGCATGTAGGCAACGCCACGTGACACTGATTACTCTCAGAGGTTTCTCACTTGGATGAAACCCACAACTTTTTAGCCACCACTGAAACGGTCTTATGTGCAATACGCCCAACGGTATGACGTGAGCTGCTGCTGCCATAAGGCCCAACAGCCTCTCGTTAAGGCTGGAGGGGATGCCCAGACCCAGCTTTATCTTGCTCAATGTGAATAGGATCGATTGTATGCGTGTTGGGGATAGACATGCTCTCATCGTAGTAGAATCCCATATAACCCCTAGAAAAGTTGTCCTCTGCACTGGAGAAAGAATACTTTTCTTGAGGTTCAACCTGAGCCCAAAGCTCCTCATGTTGGCGAGAACAACATCTTGATGTTGAACCGCCTGTTCCCTGGATCGTGCTAGAATTAACCAGTCGTCCCGGGGGCGCAAGGGAGCCAGAGCAGCATCCATGCACTTCGTGAAGGTGCGAGGGGATAAAGCTAGCCCAAAGGGAGAACCCAAAATCGGTATGTGTTTTTCCCAAACGCAAATCTCAGGAGCTTCCTGTGGCTGGACGATATTTCTATATGGAAGTATGCATCTTTCAGATCTATCGTCACAAACCGGTTCTCAGACTGAATCTCTGGCACAATAAGTTTGAGCGTCAACATATTGAACCTGTATGTCCGAAGAGTACAGTTCAGATGACGCAGATCTAAAATTGGACGCATGCCTCCATCTTTTTTGTGGACCAGGAAATAACGGCTGTAAAACCCTTCCTCCCTTAGGTAACGGGGCATATATTCTATGGCCCTTTTGTCCAAAAGGGAACTTATCTCCTGTGCTAACATTGGGCTCTGCTCCGTGCTGACAACTGTGGTGAGCACACCTCTGAACCAGGGGGCTCAAGCTGGACCCGGTAACCCTTTTCTATAGTAGATAGAACCCATGGGGACACACTTGGCAGTAGTTTCCACACTGCCAAATGGTCCTTCAGTGATGTTAGCTTGTCCACATTTTGATGGAGGGAAAGCAACAGATTTCCGTCGCCCTGTGATAACTCGCTGACCAGATAATACTGAAAACATGGGACGGCCACCGCTAGGGTAGGCCCTACAGTAGCACTGGGGGATGCGTTCCCTAGCTTGCCCCTTGATACTTCCCTCCATGAGCCCTCAGGACCGATCCTTCCTTGCCTGCTTTGCGTTTATGATCATTCTTAGATCAGGCCTCTTAGCAGGCTGTGGCTGTGGCTGCCTGGTCCCCCTGGCTTTCTGGGAAGGAACTGGCTGAACGCCGCCATTTGCCTTTTTGCCTCGCGAAACCTGTCGGCGATGGCATTGACTGTGCCGCTAAACAAGCCGGAAGGCTTAAAAGGGGCATTCATCAAGGAGACCCTATCCTTGTTCCCACTCCCTTAGAGGTTGAGCCATAAGTGCCTCTCTGCCACAACCATGCTACCCATAGAACGGCCGATATGACGGGCCATTTTTTGGTCACCCGGAGAGATAAATCTGTGGCACAGCGCAGCTCTGCCACTGCCTCAAGCCTAATTCCCTCACCAGTATCCAGCTCACTCAGCAGGTATGCTTGGTAGGCCTGCAACACTGCCATTGTATGCAGGACCCACAAGCAAGACCTGCTGCCACATAGGCCGTGCCCACCAATGTTGAAGTGGCTTTACATGGCTTCGACGGTAATGTTGGCCCCCTTAAATTACCTGTTGTTGATGGAGAGAGGTGGCTTGCAAGCGCCTCCTCCACTTTTGGTATCGCTACATAGCCGTGCTGCTCACCCCCCATAATGGAAGAGTAATCAGATTTGCGGGGCTATAAACACGGCTTGTGTATGGTTTTGCTCCAGAAGCGTGATATCTCATCATGCACTTCCAAAAAAAAGGGGAGTTTTCTGCGGTGTGGAAGCGCTCATCCAGCCTGCTACGAGCCACTATCTCTTCCCCCGGCCAGTCTAAATTCAACTTATGAACTGCTGTAGTGATAACCTCAAGCAGCTCTTTATATGCTTGAGAGCTGTTGTCGGTTTCTGGTGCAGTAGCACCCTCTACCGGCTCCTTGGATTCAGCGAGGGTGTTTTGGCTTTCCATAGTGGAAGGAGGAGTCGCGATGCAAGCTCTAAAGTCAGGCGGAGAGCCGGACCCGTTAGACAGAGCAAGAGATAGAGCAGCACGCATCTCTGGCTCCTCTTCCAAATCCATACGAGAACCCCAAGACATGAGCTGGCTGGCTGCCTCGGCAGCGGCCGGTCCAGATCCACGAGACTCTGAAACCCAACTCCCTTCGGACGAGAAGAGAGCAAGTCGAGAACGCAGTTGCCTAATTGTGAAAACTCTTTCTTTCTCTAAAAAAGGGATTGAAAAGGTGAGAGATATTGAGAAATATAGCATAGAAATGAAGCGTTTCTTTTTCTTTTTTTGTTTCTTACACACACAACAGACATGCAGTCTTTTGCTGAAGATAATAAGTCTGTCGGCGTGGTTCACAGGTGCCATATATATATACCATGCCAGAGTGTGAACTTGAATAATGATCAAAACAAAGTTGATATTTATAAACAACATGGCCACCACGTGTCAATCTTCACTAATTATGCGGACTCTTATATACTCAACCATTTGTAACTCATGAGTGCTTGCATGGATTCACATGAAACTTGAAAGCCATGTATACATGGAGATACTGAGGTCATATTTAATGTTTTTGGTGTGATCCTACATAAATGACTGGAGCTAAGGTCGTATAATTGGTTCTCAGTAACCATAAGATCCAATCAAGCTGATATTTTGTATGTTGCATCTACGTGCTAATCTGTTAACAGAACATTCTGACCAAATTTGGGCCAGATGCTGACAACGCTCAAATTTGGAAGTACGTTTATGGTCATAACGTTTGAACTGTGTGTGTAAAGTTTAAAAGCCAGGTATTCCTGGATTCCCTGGGTCAAGACGAGCTGAACACATCCTACAATGTCAATTTCTGTGAGGATGAATCTCAGCGACGACTTTGTGCAGTGACACAAAATTTAGTAAGCACTTTCAGGACCATGACCTGAGGCTATGCAACAAATTTCAGGTCAGCGCCAACTACTGGTCAAATGTTACATTAACATGCTGAAAATTCTTAAATCTTACTGCCTTTTCTGCTCCTCCTCAACCAAATTGTATCCAATCTTCACCACATTTGGCTCACATCATCGTGAGACCCGTGAAAAACAAAACTTCTCAAAGCAATTTCAAACCGTCATTCAAAACTGTCGTCCTGAAACGCACTGGCAAATGCAAAAATGTAAAGCAGGGGTATCTCACTAATGCAGCTATGTATCATCACAAAAGTTGAGAAGTGTCTTCAGGATCACTCACATCCTGAATATACCCAAAATGTTATGTGACTGTGCCACCTTGTGGTTATGAACTGTAACCTCTTTTATTTTTTTCCTTATATTGAAGAATTTGTAGAAAATTCACATTTCCTAATTACTCTAATTTGCTGGAGTATGTTGAAGTGAACGCACACTGACATCTGAAATTCACGTGTACTTCTTTGTCAAATTGAATTGAATGTACCCAAGATGTTTCCTGACAGCACCACCTTGTGTTCAAGAACTGTAACAACTTATTTGTACTAAATTCACAGTTCTTTTTTTCCTAGAAATCCCCGGAGCATGCTGAAATGTTTGGCTCCTGAAAAATGCTGCTTGTAATGTGGAGTAAAAATTTGTGCTAAAACTAAACAAATAAATAAACAACCACAATCTGCTTTGCACAGGAAGACTCGACTCAACAGAAAGAGATTTGCCAATACAAATGGCAATTTGAGAGAAAACGCAGAGGTATAACAAATAAATGTCCTGTGTTTGTCATGGAAAACAATCTTTCCAGCCTAAGTCAGAATAACTTCAGAGACAGAGGGGTTGTAGATGTCAAAAAGTACTTCAACGTTATTGAAACAATAATGTGAGACCGTCTGTAGAACGTCTAAATTATGCAAACACACACAGCCCTTTTGTTTATACCCATCTCTACAGCGTACTCTTATGCAGGGGTTTACCTTTTTCATTAAAAACCGACCAATCTTCTTCGCCACAATCCATTATTCATGTCTGTATGTCATCTTAAATTTGTGGAATGTGTGCAGTTCATTATTTATCTTGAAAAGGTTTCCTGAGGACAAGGTTTTTAAAACAATAAAAATAAAAACTAAAGGTTTCACTCAGATAGAGTCTTTGTTTTTTGTTGCTCTCTGACCAACACTCCCGTCTTATGTCTCAATGAGCTTCTGTCTGTTTCTATCTGCTGTCCTAGCGGATATCTACCATCCTTCCTCAGGCCCTATCCTTAATCATTAACTGGTATCCAGCCTCAAGGTTATTTACTTACAAACACAATTTTCAACGAATGTCTAAATGCCAATTTATTTCTGTGTAGGAAGATACAGACTGATACAGAAAAACTATTACTGTACAGTAAGACACAGAATGAATTTAACTCAATACACACTTATAATATAACATGATCAAAAAGTGTTCTATGGATTTAGATTATGCTTCTAAATATTGATTATACATATAAATTATGCTTGTTAACTAATATTGATTACTAGATTATGCTTAAGTAATAATTCTAAATGTTGGTTAGACATATTGATTAGTGGCCTCTGCCGTGTGAGCACGTAGTTCGCATGTTCTCCCCGTGCTTTGGGGGTTTCCTCCAGGTATTCCAGATTCCTCCCCCAGTCCAAAGATATTTGTTGTAGGCTGATGGGCATTTCCAAAATTGTCCCTAGTGTGTGAATGGGTGTGTGTGTGTGTGTGTGAGTGTGTGTGTGTGATTGTGCCTTGCATTAGGCTCACCGAGATCCCTGGGATAGACTCCAGTCTCTTACGCAAACCTGTACAGGATGAGCAATAAGGAAACCCTAACCCTAACCCTGACCCTTTCCTTACTGCTTATACTCAAAAAATAAAATAAATTAAAATAAAATGCTAGAGAATTATTAATATATGAACAGCAGGGAGCTTCAGGAACATACAATCCATATAGATCCACATAGTTTGTGGTATAGATGTCAACAGGGGGTGAATTGAGTTTAGTTTTTACATTACTTACGTTACTTAAAGTTGACTTTTTAACAACTTACAGGTATTCTCTTTACATCAGTGTTTTTTATGATACTATTTAATACAGGAATAACAATGATTAAATGTATTTTGTTCTTCAAGGTCAATGCAAAGTAATGTCAAAAAGTACTGTACCTTTGCACATCAGATTTCCTATTCAAAGCATTCAAATGCAAATTAAGAAAGTAAATCTCTTTAGAACAACGTAATCTCAGGCTTCATATTATCTTTGGTTATCAAACAAGCCTTAATGGCTATCTTCATTCCATTAAAATTTTTAAACACAAGCGTTCTAGTTTTTCCCCTACAAGTTACTGAAAACCAACCACCAAACATTTACTCTGAAGTACATAAATGTTCTAACACGAAATTACAACACCTGCCCCAATTCACTGTTATATTATTGCTTAAATTCTAGCTTAAGTGATGAACTTGTGTTAAACACGCTACATAATATCTAGGCCTGAATGAATTCTTGAAGAACGCTTCTTGATGGAGATGTTCTTCTTATTCCAGTTGTAGAGCGTCGTCTGTTTAGGAAGAGAAACATGTAGAGTTTGTGATATATTCAGGTTGAAGGAGTGAGTGAAGGAGAAAGTGAACGCAATACACACTTCTATTGTTAAGTTTTTAGTGCTGGACTGAAAGTTCTAGCAACTATCATGCTTTATGACATTAATATTAAAACCTACACGATGCTGGTTAATGTTCTGGATGTTTATTGCTCACCTTCAGTGATAATAGCAGAGGAAATTAAGCTTCTCGTTGCAGTCTCTGTTCTCCCAGACTTTGGTGTTGAAGTTGTACGCACCACAGCGATAGGGTTTGACTGGGCATGAAGGCAGTGATACCAGGCTCCCCAGCGGCATCCCGTTCACCCAGAACCATGTTCCATCGAGGAAACGCAGACCTGTCCACACACTGGCTGTTTGGGCTTGTTTAGTCTTTATCTTAAGCAGGTCAAGCAGTGTTCCTGAATCCACAAAGGTCAAGTCAGTGTAGTGCGTCCTGCAGTACTTGAGAGCCTCTTCCCATGTTTTATTCTCCTTCACCAACACGAAACTTCTACAACAAATGGAAGGAAATTTTCCCCCACAGTTAGTATCATACCAGCCATTTGAATCCATAACAGCACAATTCTCTCCTGGAACCACATCATTCGGCTCGAAGCTGCTCCACTTTGTGAAATTGACTTCTTCTCCATTAGACCACTTCCAGACGTTGACGTGTGGTGTAGTTCTGTAAAGCCCATTCCAAGAATGTGCAATTCCCTCCTTTATAACCGTCACAGCTCTCTGGTTTTCCTCTTCAGTAGTGATGATAGCCAAATTCCCATAGTGCTGCCTGCAATAGGTCTGAGCTGTAGTCCAGTCCATCAACTGAGAAACGTAACTGTATTCTCTTATCAGACTTACAGCCATTCCATAAATTACCAACAGCAGACACATGAAGAAGAGAGATTTCATCATTTAAACATATTTTTTTAAACTGTTTTGCGTCTCAACTCTGTAATCCTTTTGTTGCTTCTTCACTGGCCCAGCTTACAACTTTCTCACTTCAGCTTGTCTGAATTCATTTAAAGCACATGCAGGGCGTGGTCAAGCATCAGCTGTGGATGGAGCAGAAGCGGGTCGAGCTGGCAGGAAATGCTTGATGACTCTCACCAGTGACTTATTACCGTAAGTCTACTTATTTGCATTTCTTTGTGCTTTCAGTGACTCCCATAACTGGCGAGAGAGACTCTAAACTCCTGTCCGAATATAAGACTGCTGTACTCTTGAATAAATACACAATACAGGTTATATTTCTTTGCAAGTTGCCCAGACCCTGAAGCAACAAAGCATCCCCACACCATCACACTTCCAATACCAGGCTTGACCGTAGCTATGATGTTCTTTTTGTTATAAATGTAAGTCACCCTGGATATTGGCATCTGCCAAATGCCATAAATGTACATGTAAATACAATCTACCAAATTTAACCTTGACAAGACTTCAAGAAATAGTTATTTGACTTTGGCTTACCCTCTGTGTATGGCCTTGATCCAAATTTGCATATGAGCTCATAATTTTCTCCTGTTACAGCTGTTTGAATAAATTAGGCTCCACCTTGCCTGAATTAAGTGGCATGTGGCAGCCATATTTTTTCCTTTTCTAAATGTTCTGAACAACTTTTTTGAAAAACAGATTGTTGTATGCTGATGGGCATTTCCAAAATTGTCCATAGTGTGTGAATGGGTGTATGTGTGATTGTGCCCTGCAATAGGTTCACCGAGATCCCTGGGATAGACTCCAGGCTCTTACGCAAACCTGCGCAGAATGAGCAATAAGGAAACCCTAACCCTAACCCTTTCCTTACTGCTTATACACAAAAAATAAAATAAATTAAAATAAAATGCTAGAGAATTATTAATATATGAACAGCAGGGATCTTCAGGAACATACAATCCATATAGATCCACATAGTTTGTGGTATAGATGTCAACAGGGGGTGAATTGAGTTTAGTTTTTACATTACTTACGTTACTTAAAGTTGACTTTTTAACAACTTACAGGTATTCTCTTTACATCAGTGTTTTTTATGATAGTATTTAATACAGGAATAACAATGATTAAATGTATTTTGTGCTTCAAGGTCAATGCAAAGTAATGTCAAAAAGTACTGTACCTTTGCCATCAGATTTCCTATTCAAACCTGAATAAATACACAATGCAGGTTATATTTCTTTGCAAGTTGCCCAGACCCTGAAGCAACAAAGCATCCCCACACCATCACACTTCCAATACCAGGCTTGACCGTAGCTATGATGTTCTTTTTGTTATAAATGTAAGTCACCCTGGATATTGGCATCTGCCAAATGCCATAAATGTACATGTAAATACAATCTACCAAAATTTAACCTTGACAAGACTTCAAGAAATAGTTATTTGACTTTGGCTTACCCTCTGTGTATGGCCTTGATCCAAATTTGCATATGAGCTCATAATTTTCTCCTGTTACAGCTGTTTGAATAAATTAGGCTCCACCTTGCATGAATTAAGTGGCATGTGGCAGCCATATTTTTTCCTTTTCTAAATGTTCTGAGCAACTTTTTTGAAAAACAGATTCCCCTGAAGCACCAATTTTGTGCATATAGACAAAAATCCTAGGACAAGATGTCAAAAGTAGGTTTTGCACATTATGTGTCAGTGGCAATGCTATGGGATGGGGGTGTGTCAGTGCCCATGGTATGGGGATGTGTCAGTGCCCATGGTATGGGAGCATGTCAGTGCCCATGGTATGGGGGTGTGTCAGTGCCCATGGTATGGGAGCGTGTCAGTGGCCATAGTATGGGAGCATGTCAGTGGCCATGGTATGGGCGCGTATCAGTGGCCATGGTATGGGAGCATGTCAGTGGCCATGGTATGGGAGCGTGTCAGTGGCCATGGTATGGGAGCGTGTCAGTGGCCATGGTATGGGAGCGTGTCAGTGCCCATGGAATGGGAGCGTGTCAGTGGCCATGGAATGGGAGCATGTCAGTGGCCATGGTATGGGAGCGTGTCAGTGCCCATGGTATGGGAGCGTGTCAGTGCCCATGGTATGGGAGCGTGTCAGTGCCCATGGAATGGGAGCGTGTCAGTGGCCATGGTATGGGAGCATGTCAGTGGCCATGGTATGGGAGCATGTCAGTGGCCATGGTATGGGAGCGTGTCAGTGGCCATGGAATGGGAGCGTGTCAGTGGCCATGGTATGGGAGCGTGTCAGTGCCCATGGAATGGGAGCGTGTCAGTGCCCATGGAATGGGAGCGTGTCAGTGCCCATGGAATGGGAGCATGTCAGTGGCCATGGTATGGGAGCATGTCAGTGGCCATGGTATGGGAGCGTGTCAGTGGCCATGGTATGGGAGCGTGTCAGTGCCCATGGTATGGGAGCGTGTCAGTGGCCATGGTATGGGAGCGTGTCAGTGGCCATGGTATGGGAGCGTGTCAGTGCCTATGTTATGAGGGGTGTGTCAGTGCCTATGTTATGAGGGGTGTGTCAGTGCCCATCTCTTAGGGCAACATTAATGCAGAAATATATGTAGACATTTTGGAGCAACATAATCTGCCTGTAAAAGCAGGACAACGCCACACCACATCCTGCCTGGATTACAAGCTCATGGTTGCGTAAGCAGAGTGTGTGTGTGCTAGCATGGCCTGCTGCAGTGCTGACCTGTCTCCCATTGAGAATGTGGTACATTATGAATCGCAAAATAAGGCGATGAAGTCCTCGTACAGTTGCACAGCTGAAGAAACGCATAATGGATGAATGGTGGAAAATTCCACTTGCTGAACTTAACCACCGGGTGTCTTCACTCAGCGTCCAAACGCTTAATAAGTGTTATTAAAAGAAAAATTGCTGTTACACAGCAATAAACAGCTGACTGTCCCAATGTTTTTGGAGTGTGTTGCAGTCATCAGATTTGAAATGTATAATGTCTATTTTCAAAAATAAATTCAATTCACAAAGTCAAATAATATGTTAATACTGTGTTTTCAGTATAATACAGGATGAACTGAAGTTTCAAACAACTCTTTTTTTTTTTTTTTGCATTTTCCATACCGTCCCAACTTTTGAATAAGATTTACAGTTGTATTTACAGTTAAAGACCCTTGCTGAAAAAAAAATCTACAGAAGCCATCACAAAAATTCTAATGGTTTCCACTACAAATACCATTACAAACAATCACCATCACCTTTTTTTTTTACCATTAATGAATATAAGGCCACCAAAAGAAGGCAACAAATTACCATTAGAGACCCACAGGGACCATTACACTTTCCATTAAAACCAATGCGATTCCCATTAAAACCATTACACATTCTACGAGGGTTTCTATTGAGGATTTTTTTTTTTTTTCTAAAATTAAAAACCTGAAATGAGCCGAGTCGACCACTAGGTGGTGGTAAACACTTACACTTGCAATCTCTCGGTATCAGTAACATCTCGTGTTGGAATAAAATAAAATCCTCCACAAATAAAAAAGTATCTCTCTTTCTATCTCTGTTTGAAACAGTGACTCATATCACGAATCCCTCTATTCAACTTCTCCAATACACACCCAGAGTGAATTTTAAGGAGTCGCACTTCTTCATAATTACACAATTACAAGGCATGTGAAGCTCCAGCCAATCAGCTTCGACCTCCCCGGTGCGCTCGACCAATCAGGTTCGGCGCAGGTGAGACGCAGACGTCATGTGTTTGGGAGTGGAGCTACACTGGCTGCTGCTTCCAGTAATAACCTCTCTCTCTCTCTCTCTCTCTCTCTCTCACACACACACACACACACACACACACACACACCTGCTGAGTTTTTACTCTCATTCATTTATTTATGTTATTGACTTGATTCCGCGCGAGCTGGAGATGTTTAGGAGCTGCGTGTGTATCCCATGATGGATGAAGGAGGTTATTATTGTGGTGGTCAGACGAGATCTTAGCAGGAACTTCAGAGGAACAATACAGAGGTGAGTTCAGCGAGCAGGAGATACACGGTGCACGCGTTTCAAAGGGTTTATCATGAAGAGTATTAGCTGGACAAACTATAGAAACCCTCATAGAACGTGTAATGGTTTTAATGGTTGTAATAGGAATTGTATGGGTTTCTATAATGGTCCCTGTGGGTCTCTACTGGTAATTTGTTGCCTTCTATTGGTGGCATGTTATGTCCAGAAAAGCATGCACAAAAGCATCCAACCTTGACGTGGATAGGCTACAAGCGCAGAAGACCAGCCTCAGATTCCAGTTCTTGGCTGACCGGAGTAGAACCTCATCAACATCAAGTGTGTTTTGCATTCTGAGATGCTTTCCTTCCCATCATGGAAAATAATTATTAATAAAAGAGTGAATTATCGGAGTTACTATAGACTTCCTGTCAGTTCAGGCCAGTCTTGAGGGAGTCATGAAGGCTGGAGCTTCATGAGGTGCATCATCTGCCCACAATAATATAACTCTGGGTGTGGTGAGATGGTATATTTAGACAGGATGTCAAACCCAGACTTACCACGCTGACATTATGGTGTGCTCTCAAACTGTAAAGTTAATGCATTTGTAAATATATAAGGGAGAGAGAGGTTAACACATAGCCAAAACATTCAGCGTTCATATCTGTGTCTGATGCTGTAAACACACTGGGCTGCTGTGTGAAGGACATTTTGTCCATTAAAAAAAAAAAATAATAAAAAAAATCCATTTCAAGCCCCGAGTCAGGTGACTGTATTTATTTTGCACTGTAACCGTGATGTAATCTTCCACGGCGTCTTTCCACAGAAATCACACCGCAGCTCAACACTGCTAATAATAAACTTGAGCTCGTTCTCGCTAATCACACCGCTGTCATGGAACTTATTAAATGTTATATTTGAGGAGTGCTCGAGTTATATGAGGTGTGTTTTCTTGTCATATAGAGATGGCGAGCGATCGTATGGCCATCCTGGATGACGGCGAGGAAGAACAAAAGCGGAGATACGTTCTGGCCGAGCCGTTTAATGCCCTGTCATTGGGGACAGCAAACAGCACTCCACACAGTCAAACATCATCGGCTGTTTCGGTCGATTCCCTGACCACGCCGACCTCTTCCAGTACGGACTGCCTGGAGCGGATCTGCCTGAGAATAGACGAGCGCCTCCTGATCTCCAAGATCTTCTACTTCTTCTTCTATGCTGCATACGGTTCCCTGCACCCCCTCCTGGCTGTCTATTACAAGCAGCTGGGCATGACGCCGAGCCAGAGCGGCCTCCTGGTGGGGATCCGCTACTTCATCGAGTTCTGCAGCGCGCCGTTTTTTGGTGTAGTAGCTGACCGCTTCAACAAAGGCAAGGCTGTCCTGCTGTTCTCCGTTTTCTGCTGGGTGGTGTTCAACTGCAGCATCGTCTTCGTCAAGCCAGCAGACATGACTTGCATCGAGAAAGGATCAGAAAACCTAACAGCTCCGAGTTCCTCCGGAAACCACACCAGAAACCGTCGATACCTCATAGGGGATGTGTTGGGCATACCGTCAACGTTTCAGACTTTATCTGGGGATTATAGCCCTCTCAGTCGATTTGTAAGGAGCGATAACACAAGCTCTTTGCTCTCCACTACAGCGTCGCCTAAACAGTACACTATCATTTACGACAAAAGCCAAGTGGAGACCATCTTCCGCGTGATCCTGCTGGTGATCATCATCGGGGAGTTCTTCAGCGCGCCGGCGGTGACCATCGTCGACACGGTGACCCTGCAGTACCTGGGAAGGCAGCGCGACCGATACGGCCTCCAAAGGATGTGGGGTTCTCTAGGTTGGGGTTTAGCTATGTTATCTGTAGGCATCTGGATTGACCACACACACCTCACCCTGATCATCCAGGGGGCCGGCTGCATCCTGCCGGAGTACAAGAACTACCAGATCGCCTTCATCGTCTTCGGCGTGCTCATGACTTTAGCCTTTATCGTCGCAACGCAGTTCCGCTTCGACTCCAGGTTTGGAGCAGATCCTTCCGAACGGGACGTGAAGCAACAGGTGGAGATTCCTCACGTGGTCCAGAACACGTCCGAGTCCAGCATGGAGGAAGTCCCAGTGTGTCCCAGGTCTAACGACATCCCCCGGTTTCCGTTCAGAGACTTGATCCGTCTGCTGTGCGGGATCCGTTACGGCTCCGTGCTCTTCGTGGCCTGGTTCATGGGCTTTGGTTATGGCTTCGTGTTCACGTTCCTGTACTGGCACCTGGAGGACCTGAAAGGGACCACCACGCTGTTTGGGGTGTGCTCCGTGCTCAGCCACGCCTCCGAGGTCGCCGCCTACTTCATCAGCCACAAACTCATCGCACTCATCGGTCACATCAGGTACATTTTAATCACGAAACTCTAGCGCAGGTGCATATTAACGCGCTCTGTTCTAATACGTTAGCGTTTCTATAGCGACAGCTCGTTCGCTGAGAGTCGTTCCCGTAAACGCATGAACGTATTTATTGCGTGGTGAAGGTTGCTTGGCGTTAGTTTAACATTTAAGGAAGGAGTCTCCAGCGTCAGTGCTTTTGTAACGGTAAGTTTTTCTGACTTCTTCAAAATAGACGAGTTTTGCATCAAGAGAGAGCAAATAAATATCGCTATGTTTTTTGCGTGTCGCGTATTGACGCCTAGCTGCGTACCGCCGGCGCTAACTGGTGGCCATTCGCTTTCCGTCGTCGTATATTAGCAGTCCTTTCAAGTCGACAGGCACGGACAGATGGAAACAAAATGGTAGAAAAATGTTTGATTACAGGACTAAATGATAAGTGTTATCCGTATGTGTGAAACTGAATGTGGTAATGACTTAGGCCTATATGTTGTAACTTCCTGTGTGTGTGTGTGTGTGTGTGTGAGAGCCTTCACACATTTGCATTAGTCAGTGCAAGGAAGCTACAAAGCTTTACACGTAGAGTGTATGTGAGCGGGTTCTGAAAGTCATCTTCGGCGTGTCACACCCTCACGTGAACTCCTTCCTGTTTCTGCTTATCTCCAGCGTGAAACCGAGCTGAGCGTTCTCAGGAATCTGTGTGATCGGTGTGACTAGCCGCACACACTCCTCCTCCTCAGCGTGCGCCCGTGTCCGTTACCTCTTCTGAGGTTTAACGTTTAGCCGGTATGACCAGCGAATATTTGTAATATCTCCAGTGCTTATGTAGACTGCACTGCTGTGCATAATTACTGGCACCCTTCATGAAAATGTATATGAAAATACTGTTTATTATATCATTTATCTCAACTTATTTCTAGAATTTATTTTTTTTTAAACTTATTTTTCTCCACATACACATGTACAAAAACTAAAAGAAGCTTGAAACAAGTAAAAATGCCTAGAAATAGATTATATTCAGTTATATTCATCACCCTGGGATTATCCGCCATCTGAGGACGCTTACGTTTCTGTAAAGCCTTCATGTATTTCTGTCGACGATTTTTGGCAAATCCCAGCTCTTGGTTCAACCTTGAACTGTTTAATGAATCAAATCCTCTGTGCAACCCTCTATAAACTTTTATATCTGTATCCAAATCATGTTTACCGTTTAACAGGCAAAGTGAAACTCGACACCTTGTAACTCATACTTGGTTCCTGTGCCACAGCGTTGAGGAACCAAAAGGTGCCCGTGCTGTCGATTTGTTGACTTTTTCGTGCTGAACGGGCATCACAGCAGCTGTCTCGGGTGTTTACCAGCTGTAAAATAAAGGGCACGAGCAAACAGTGGTGAGAGAAAGGTGGAGGTGAGGATGCGGTTTGAAACACTCGTACTCCGTCTGCTGTTCCGTATTTCCGAAGTGACGTCACTCTGAAACAACCTGAAGCTAAATTATGAGCGTGAGTTATAGATGATTAGTGGAGACGTGATCGGGTACTGCTCTACAGTAAGACGTGTATGAAAGTCGACACTTATCTCGTCTGTATTGTAACCCTGCTTTCACACTAGCTCACAGCTCTCATATCACTTGTTTGTTTCTTAGGAGCTTGTAGCAACTGCTGTTGTTGTGACTTGTAGGCGTGGCCTGTCCAGCGCGCTTTCATGTTCAGATGAGGAACGGTTGTAGCTACGTCACTTCGCAACTTTCGGAGATTTTTCTGGGGTTTTGTTGTTGTTGTTGTTGTTGTTGCAGAAAACTACTTGAATTGGTGAAATTTACAATCGTATGAAATGATGTTTCGCAGTGATGTTGAGATGTTTTTCCGCTGTACTCGCACTAGTCCAACACTAGTTACGCAACATGCTCAGCCTCGTACGTGCTTCATTCTCCGATTAGATTAGCAAAGCGAGTTAACTCGACTAGCTACATATAGCACACTCGCCAGAGGCACCTACGATCTCTGCTACGTCCTTCCAAGGTTTATTCTTCTTCGTAACGTCTCTCTGTACGTTTAACGAGAGGTCGTAGGATAAGATTGAAAATTCAACGTCCAGTGTTTACAACGTCTAAACGTTCAGAAAAGAACGTTTACGAACGTACACCGTTGACGTTAATATGACGTAGAATTTTTTTTTAAAAACAGCAAATAGTCTAAAGAGCTGCGGATGATTCTTTAAATTGACTGCTCATGAGTCGAGTCAGGTCGAGTGTCTTTATTGTCATTTCCACCATGCACGTCTGGTACAGTACACAGTGAAATGGAAGAAATGTGTCTCCAGGACTACGGTGCAACATGAAACACTATACACTAACCGCATGAGTGTGGACACTATACATGCAAGGGTTCAACGAGGAGGAGAAGGGACTAAGAAATGGTTTCTACTCTATCTAGGGCACTATATGTTCAAACTGCGAGTCATTTGGGATTCACCCAAATGCGGATCAGTTCCAGATCATGTGATCTAAATAACGTGCTTGTTTATAATTATTGATCCGAGACTATGTCCGTGTGTGTGTGTGTGTGTGTGTGTGTGTCTGAATCAGACTCGTTTCACTGCCTGTGTGATGCGTTTATATAAGGAGTAGGCAGGTGAGATCGACCTAAAACAAATAGACCAACTGATACCATCGTAAAGAACGAATTCCCGTGTATTCAAATGATTCAGGCAAGACATACTGATTTGCATTCTACAAGCTTGGAAACTCGACATCGCCTCGTGTCCTGTATGGGGGACGACTGGATTGTACAGGCGCTCGGGTCCAAGCTTTGGTGATTGGACCCCAGTGATTGCTTATTATACAGATATTATGATTGGTGCATGTCAATCAAACCTGAACAGTATGGTCACGTTATTGTTCTGTGGAACTTGGCAAGACTGTGAATGTTATTTATGAATGGTGCTTGGACCCCGCAGATCGCAGCTTGCAGTTGTATGATATTTAAGGTATAAAACAGGGTTTGATTGTGTGTGTGTGTGTGTGTGTGTGTGTGTGTGTGTGTGTGTGTGTGAGAGAGAGAGAGATATGTGCAGTGCTTCTCGGCACTCCTTTCTGTGTTTAGCAGTCTGATTTCAGAGCTGTGTTCTAATGACCCCAGGGTCGTCGTAATCCGATCCCTGCCATTAGCTAACCAGATTCGTTCGGCTCGGCTCGGCGCGTTCATCCATCGATCCGACTGACGTCCTGCTGTCCGGGATCGATTCAGTGCTCAGAAAGTGACCGAGATGAGGTCATGTGGAGAAGACTCCTGGTTTGCGTGGGTATCTCCTTGCACGTCACATCACGGCTACGTTTTCATGTTGAATTCGGTGGCTCACGTGACTACTGACACACAGGGAGGAGTTTCCGTTCTTCTAATGATCTGTTTTTAACACCATTTATAGTGGTTAAAGGAAAACTCCAGCGCTTTTTCAACCTAAGTTTACACTGTAGTGTGTGTGTGTGTGTGTGTGTGTGTGTGTGTGTGTCAGAGAGATTTCCATGGAGAAAAACTTGACTTGATATAACAGAAAACCTTGTATTTTTAAGCTAAAACTCTAAGTCTAAGGACAGGCCATAAACATTTAAACACAAATGCATCTTTTTATGAAAATTCCTCAGTCTGATATTTTAAAATCTAATCACACAAGCGCCAGATGCTGTGCAGAGAGATTAGACTGAAAAACCACTTCTTGGTTTATGTCAGAAATGAAATGTTGATACATTTATACAGTATGTTACAAAAGTCAGTACACCCCTGACATGTGTGTAAATATGTGATGTCATGTGACAACACTGAAGAAATGACTCTGTGCTACAATGTAAAGTAGTGAGTGTGCAGCTTGTGTAACAGTGTCAATTTACTGTCCCCTCAAAATAACTCACCACACACACATTAATGTCTAAACCACTGGCAACAAAAGTGAATACACCCTTAAGTGAAAATGTCCACATTGGGCCCGATTAGCCATTTTCCCGCCCCGGTGTCATGTGACTTGTTAGTGTTACAAGGTCTCAGGTGTGAATGGGGAGCAGGTGTGTTAAATTTGGTGTCATCGCTCTCACACTCCCTCATACTGGTCACTGGAAGTTCAACATGGCACCTCATGGCAAAGCACTCTCTGAGGATCTGAAAAAAAGACTTGTTGCTCTACATAAAGATGGCCGAGGCTATAAGGAGATTGCTTTTGTGAGATACTGTGTGTACATTTACTGTGTAATACAGTGGTGTGAAAAAGTGTTTGCCCCCTTCCTCATTTCCTGTTCCTTTGCATGTTTTCACACTTAAGTGTTTCGGAACATCAAACCAATTTAAACAATAGTCAAGGACAACACAAGTAAACACAAAATGCAATTTGTAAATGAAGGTGTTTATTATTAAAGGAGAAAAAAATCCAAACCATCATGGCCCTGTGTGAAAAAGTGATTGCCCCCCTAAACCTAATAACTGGTTGGGCCACCCTTAGCAGCAACAACTGCAACCAAGCGTTTGCGATAACGTGCAATGAGGCTTTTACAGCGTCCTGGAGGAATTTTGGCCCACTCATCTTTGCAGAATTGTCCTAATTCAGTTACATTAGAGGGTTTTCGAGCATGAACGGCCTTTTTAAGGTCATACCACAACATCT
>JAFFST010052134.1:67039-84539 GCA_022414735.1 Noturus placidus
ACTGAAAGTAAAGGGGCTGAATAATTTTGCACGCCCAATTTTTCAGTTTTTTATTTGTTGAAAAAGTTTGAAATATCCAATAAATTTGGTTCCACTTCATGATTGTGTCCCACCTGTTGTTGATTCTTCACAAAAAATGACAGTTTTATATCTTTATGTTTGAGGCCTGAAACGTGGCAAAAGGTCGAACAGTTCAAGGGGGCCGAATACTTTCGCTTGGCACTGTATGTGTATATATATATATATATATATATGTGTATGTGTGTATATATGTATGTATGTGTGTGTATATATATATATGTATATATATATATCTTTTTTTTGTTTCATGGACAAAGCTTGGATAAAACTATATACAACTATATATAAACCAGGCTAAAAGATCAGTTACATTTGTTCTCATTCCAACAAGACAGACGTGTAGCTTACTTACTTTAACAGCGCAAGGAAGCATAGAGATATAAGAAACTTCAGCGTTTAGTGAGGGCATATGTAGTGAGAAATGACTTTCCAATCTGTGTGCTCAGCTCACAGAAAACGCCACAGCGCTGCACTGTGCAATATGCTGCTCAACAAGAGCGGAGCCAATTCCATAAGGCTTTGCTTCTCCACGTGGAACATCGACTCAAGTCTTAACCCTTGTTTTTTTTCCCCTTTTATCATCACAGTATAAGTTTGAATATATACATGGCAGGTTATGAAGACGGTTGTGGGTGTCATTTAAAAATCACACACATGGGAGACAGAACTGCGAAGTGAAGTTGCCGTTGTTGGGACGGAATTGATATGTCCACGAATGAGCAAATACAACAATATAGTGTGCAGATTTGGCCATGACACTTTAAGTCGTTTGTCTCTGTAAGTCGTATTTATGTTGTTGCACGTAATTTATTTATTTGTTTTGGCATCGGGACGTACTAGGACAAGCTCTAAACAAACCCACAATACATTATGAGGTATACTTTTTCCACATTTATAAAAAAAAAAATGTATGACAAACCAAAAAATGTATGACAAAAAATGTATGACAAAAAATTGAGACTAACTGACCAGGTGAATTAGAACAAGTAGTAAATTTCAGCAGTTGAACATAAATTCAAGCATAAATCAGGTTATATAAGTTATAAGTTATATAAGTTTGTCTTTAACCTTAAGTTGAGTGTAACTTGTGTAAAACTAGTGCTGTGTAGAAACTGTTGTGCGACACACCCTTAAACCAGTAGCCATCGTAAATCAGAACCTTGTGGCTGTATCGGTACTATACCATATATAGAATGCACTGGAGCTATAAGGCTAATGTAGCTAACGAGGACAGGAAGCTTCAAACGTACTTCGTAATTAGGCCCACATTTGACCCGATGGTGGCGCTAGAGCATTGGCAGCACATGGCCCAAATTTGGCCAGAATGTTCCTTAGACCCTCCTCAACCGGTGTGCCGAATTTCACAATGTTTTACCAGATGGTTCTATGGGCTGCCAGATACACCCTTATCCAGATGAAGAAGAGGAAGAATATACGCAGGACACGAAAGTCGAATTTGCTTCTGGTAGCGGTTACCCCTTGCTTTGACTTTAACTAGGTGACTTTAATGAGTAAATTTGAAAGCCTTGGTCAGGTCAGCCTATAGAAAACAAATGGGCGGGACATAGGCCTCATTGGTCTTTACAAAATGGAAGTGCTGCTAGTAGTAGTCAAGCCTGACCTCTTTGTTCCCTGGTTGTTTCTTGGAAGAAATCAGCAGAAAGCTGTCTTGGTATTCGACACGTGCTGTTGCCACTTTGCTACTTTTGTAAAATTAGCTCCAATTTGATGTTTATCTGTGTACGATCGGTGCTTTTAGACCGACAGCTTTTGATTTTACCACGTGTTCGCGTGTGATCATATGTTTTATAGCGTGACGATTTACAATCCAAACACATGAGTCTAATGCAGTGATTCAGCCAGGGAAGCTCACTGATGTAACTCATCGCACAGGGCATCTCACATTCAAAAGGGATTACGGATTTTATATAGCTTTTATGTGTCGATATAATGTCCGTGTTTAATACAAAAAATTTACTTAGCACACGTACAGATTTCTTTTAAATGAGTTTAACATAAACCTGGCATTATGTACCTGTTTACGTTTTTTTTAAACTTGGATATCGTACTTAAGCATAAATTTTGTCCTTAATGTGATGTAATGCATGAATGATTTTTTGGTTTGTGAAAGGAAAAAAAAGTGTTTTTATATTTTCTAATGACGTTAGAAGTGGTACTGAATACATATTAAATTGAATGATATGATGCCTGAAGCAGAGGTGCCAACATTTATGGCTTAGCTGGAGCATTTACTTTGACCTCTTGCTACAGCGATACGTGACACCTGAGAACTCGGCTTTTCTCTTTTCTGGGTCTTGTATTACTGCTTCGAAATACCTGGTAAGCCGGATCACCATTTAACTCCGCCTCTCCTGATGTCGAAATCTTAAGTCGGAAAATCTTTTGAAGTCTTCTTGAATTTTTTTTTTTTTCCCCCTCAACACTAATTGTAAAGAGGAAGTTACTGGTCCAACTTTCCGCACGCTGACATTTGGAAAATGAAAGCGGAAACCATTTGGCAGCGGTTGATAAAGAAAGGGAAAATAAAAGTCTGTGTTGTGGCTTTGTGATGCACAGAGATGGGACGGAGGTTTTTCCAAATGGTGATAAAATGAATAAAGAGTTGGCGCGCTAGTTCAAAAGATGATAAATACCATTTGGATTTCTCTTCTATAGCACGATAAGAGATTAGAATATTAGCATAAACATGCCGAATTTCTCCCTCATATCCCCTGCAGCAGAATGTTATCTCTCCATCTCTTCAGCACGAATATCCGCTCCATTAACAAGCTATTCATCCACTGTATATATATTGGCACTGCGCTGAATAGGAGCGTAGCACGGCTAAAAGTGATTGCTCTTCTTCTCTGTGTGAATGCGAGCGCGCCGAATGAAGTCAAAATTTATTGAGAGCCATGTACCATCGCTGTAGTCCTGTACAGAGCGCTGATCAGATCAATGCCTGGATTAGGAGATTTTCACCGAAACGCAGTTATCCGTTTTTGGGTCCGTGTAAAAACCCGGCCTTTATTCGAACAAAGAAATCCTTTACGCTCTGGTATTGCATCACTTTCTACAATTAATAATGTCACTGAACGGGCGTACAAATAAAGCATGATTTATACTGTATCTTCTTCTGTAATGTACGTCCGGCCAATCGGAGATCTGCATCGGGGATTATTTTCATGGAACTGCATGCCACATTGTGTTATTCCTTAAACAATGCGGTACTTTGAGGAGTCTATCTTTTGAGTTTTTCCCATCATTAGAGGGCCAAGCACCGACGTTAAGTAGGTACCCTATTGTTATTCTACATTTTCTTCCTCTTCTTCTTCTGGATAATGGTGTATCAGGCAACCCATAGAACCGACTGTCCAAAAGTTGTGAAATTCGGCACACCGATCAGGGAGGATCTAAGGAACATTCTGGCCGAATTTGGGCCAAGTGTTGCCAACGCTCTAGCGCCACCATCGGGTTAAATTTGGGCCTAGTTAGGAAGTACGTTTGCTGTCCTCGTTAGCTACATTAGCCTTGTAGCTCCAGTGCAGAAATAAGGAAACAAACTTCACGCACTGAAGAAATCTTTGCTGATTGATTCTGTTGCTTTTTTCTCCCCTCTGAATTTTCACTATAATGTTGTGTCCTTTCTTCACTTTGTCTGAAATGTCTAGTAAAAAGAAAAGCACGATTGATTCACCGCAAATGCATAATCAAACAGCACTCCCGGCTGTGTGTGTTCCTAACCAGCATCCCGATGATGCGGAAAATGAAGTCAGGTGTCGTGAAAAAGGCCGCTGGAGTCAGAATCTCTTCCCTCTTTTTTATTTATTTATTTTTTTCTCTTTTCACCGCTTGCTAAGTGAATGCAGCTCTAAGTGCGGCGTGCTTATTTCACACACTGAAAAGAATGTTTTTAATCTTTAAAGTGTGAATCGTTTTTTTTTTTTTTTTCATTTTTTTATTTTATTTTATACCCACTCTGTGATTACAAGCAGCCCAGCTGTTCCTACTTCCTTATTCATACAGTGAATTTCCGTGACTTGCTTTTACAGTTTCTCGTTGCCTGGTTCAGATGATAAACAAACCCACGTCGTTGTCGCTCAGCTGACACTTTCCCGCTCCGCATGCAGAGGTCGGAATGTTTTCTGCATCCCCTCCGTCGACGTGCCGCTGCTTTTCATTCCTGCTCGCTAATCTGATCCGATGCTTGACGGGAGAGAGGCGACCGGCACAAGATGCTCCTCTTGAGCGGAGTTAAAATGCGAATTATTCACTTTGAAGACTCGGATGGTGATCGATTAAGTCCCGCTGGTACTCTGTGTGGAAATGCACGCCATTAATCTGTTTGTTTCAGAAATGCAAAGATGCAGAAACGCAGAGTCAGTGTCGGAGACTTGATTGCACTCAAGGCTCCGTAAATCCACTGCGTTCCTACAAGACGTACCACATTTCATGCCACTTCATTTTCTCGATGTTTTATAGGTTGGAAAGTGTTTGTGGTGGCACGGCAAGCAAACGTCCAAGTCTTTTTAAAGTAAAACAATCAAATTGATAAGAATTGTGCATAATAAAGTGATCAAACTTTATTAAAAGTTCAGAATACGTGCTCGTAAAAGAAGGATAGTATTATATAAGGAACGAAATGCACGGGGTTCTGTTGTTCCAGGACAATTATCAACCATGGGGTCATGTGATGAAGTTCATTATTTTCCTAGAACACCACATCCCGAAGTGTTTCATTCCTTTTATACCACAGTACATTCATAGACATTTACAAAGTTTGACTTAAATTCAATTTGAACCCTTTGTAGATACTTTTACAGTTGTTAGTTTGGGTTCACACTCGTTATAGCAGCTATAAAGAGCTGTTCACTCACCAGCATCTCTTGAACTGCAAACTCCTGTCCTGAAGATCCGGGTAAAACATAGTTACAGCTTTATCTCAGTTACAAAATGCTGACACTGAAGACTAATTCCATAAATAAACCACTTTTCGAGTTCGCCAAACCATAAGTAGAATGCTTTGTACCACAGCGACGATGAATTCTCAATTCTGATTGGACAGAAAAGGTGTCATTGTTGACGTGTGAAATGTTCCGGTTTGAAAAACGGAATTTTCTGGAATGTTAACTCCGACGTCTGAGGTAAAGCTGTACGTTTTCCGACACAGGAACTTCACATTCTTGGCAACAGGGCGGCTGTGGCTCAGTCGGTAGAGCGGGTATATCGACTAATCCACTAATCGTAGGGTTGGTGGTTCGAATCCCGGCCCGGGTGATCCCATGCCGAAGTGTCCTTGGGCGAGACACTGAACCCTAAGTTGCCCCCGATGGCAAGCTAGCACCTTGCATGCAGCTCTGCTCCCATTGGTGTGTGAGTGTGTCTCATTTGTAAGTCGCTTTGGATAAAAGCGTCTGCTAAATGAATAAACGTAAACGTATAAACGTAACATGATAAGCTGTGTGTTTTCTTTTTAAAAAAAAAAACATGTAAAAGGTAAATGGCGTACTTATATAGCGGTAGCAGAGCTGCCATGCAAGGCGCTAATTTGCCATCGGGGGCAACTTGGGGTTCAGTGTCTTGCCCAAGGACACTTCGGCATGTGGAGTCAAGCGGGCTGGGAATCGAACCGTCAACCCTACGATTAGTGGACAACCCGCTCTACCGACTGAGCCACAGCCGCCCATGTAATGTAATATCAGGTTTTTCTACGAAAGCAAAGGAACGACTGGAGAAAGCTGTTAGAATGTAAGGAATACCAGGAAGTAACTTGCTTCACAGATGTTCCACAACATAAAAAGTATGATGACATCTTGTTGTTGTTGTTCATTAAATACAAAATTATTATCATTGACAACTTGCCTTGATATAAAAGCAGGAAAACACAGTTACGGCTCAGTGTTTAGCTTCCGTAGACTATTGGTAAAACCTTTTATTACCCAAAACAGACAGATGTGTTGTCAAGTTTCTGGAAAGGAGAATTCTTAATGCAGGTAGCAGTAAAACCAGTTGAATAATGGACGAATACATAATGAAACAAAGTAAATTGAATGTCATTGTTTTTTTTAAAATTATTATTACATGAATTAAACGTGCTTATTTCCATCCATCCATCCATCTTCAACCGCTTACTCCTTTTCAGGGTCACGGGGGAACCTGGAGTCTATCCCAGGGAGCATCGGTCACAAGACGGGGTACACCCTGGACAGGGTGCCAGTCCATCACAGGGCACAATCACATACACACTCACACACATTCATACACTACGGACACTTTAGACACGCCAATCAGCCTAACATGCATGTCTTTGAACTGGGGGAGGAAACCGGAGTACCCGGAGGAAACCCCCGACACACGGGGAGAACATGCAAACTCCGCACACACATGGCCCTGGTGGGACTCGAACCCCGGACCCTGGAGGTGTGAGGCGGACGTGCTAACCACTACGTGCTTATTTAATGTTGTTTAACATTGAGGCAGAAATTCAGCGAGTAACATCCTCCGGGTTAACGTACACGGACACGTGTAATGAATAATCTACACGCAGTGGTTAAGAAAACACCTGTTCACAAAAGGCAAGGACAGGGAAGCGTTGCAGATCTTGAGTGCACTCATATCTCATAAACTGAAGCTCTTTTAACCCCAACGCTTAATTCATTAATTACGAGTAGGACGCCGAGGCTGACGTTATGTCTGGAAGAAATGAGATCATTGGCCTCTAAAAGGTGTTCAAACAGACAGTCTACGATGACTTCATACAATTTCTGGGGAATTTTTCTCATAACCAATGGAATGTTTGTGTTTTTTTATTTTTTTTTATTTTCTCGTTCGTACCGGACTTGTCCAAGCTGTCGTGCTTTTATTAATATTGATAATAATTACCATTTTGTACTGTTGTATGATAATTTGGCCTTATATGTTTTTTCGAATATTAAAATTCATCTATTAAAATCTCTCGTGTCGATAGAATGCTAAAAAGTACTCCGTTAGAAAGACTCTAGTTACCATGCGGGAGTCCACATGAGAGGCGGAACCCGTGTTCGGATTTTAAAGCATGATTACAGCATGTTTTAATTACAGCTCGGTGACAACGTTAGCGGATTGAACCACCACCACCGCAATTACACTGTCGCTAGCAGCACAGCTAAGGAACATAGTCCGTTGCTTCTGATTGCACATTAACTCACACGCCTTTTGTGTTGGGCTAGTTACAGAACTCCTTATTATCCACCAAACAATCCGTTCCCTGGCCACTTTCCGCCACCATCATCATCCGTCATCATGCACGCCGAGATTAAACGCGGATCTCCTTGAAATGTAAACGAGGACGATGTTCCGAGGTCGATAGGAACGAACGCTCTCATTGTATTAGCATTTCCACCTTGGCTTTTAGCAGACCCCAGTTAGCTTCATCGAAGAAAATTCATGGTCTCGCGTTTATACTTCCTGAATGCTCTAAATGAAAACATCAGTATTTGGCTACTTTTGTCACCTCGGCATTTATTTTTATTACTTTTTGTAATGACTTGCCGTGAGACCCCATCGCTCTGATGGATGTGCTATCGAACGCCGAGTCTAAGAGCTACTTAGAGCTTCCTATTAAAGCCTTGGAGCCCAGCTTCCACTTCTCATGCGCCAGAGAGACGATTCCCTTCGAAGGCTCAGTGTTCACTGTCTTCTTCACTCTTTTGCTAAATTATTACCAGTAAAAAAAAGAGTTTGTGTACAGACTCTCTCCTCCGGGAACGATTGAAATACAGACGAGGAAAAAGGAGAGACGACAAGCGACGATAACGTAAAACTGGATTAAAGACGTTTCTTTTACATACCTTTACTCGTCTTTGACAGAACCTCTATGATATATTACGTACTATATTACCTGTGATAAGCAGCTGTACTACTGTCAGATCTACTGAAAATGAATCAATAGCTTCTGACCAATCTGAGAATTCAGCAGCGCTATGGTGTAAGAAACCTAGCACCTAGGCGGCTGTGGCTCAGTGGGTAGAGCGGGTTGTCCACTAATGCACTAATCGTAGGGTTGGTGGTTCGAATCCCGGCCCGGGTGATCCCATGCCGAAGTGTCCTTGGGCAAGACACTGAACCCTAAGTTGCCCCCGATGGCAAGCTAGCACCTTGCATGCAGCTCTGCTCCCATTGGTGTGTGAGTGTGTCTCATTTGTAAGTCGCTTTGGATAAAAGCGTCTACTGAATGCGTAAAAGTAAATGTAATACAGAACCAAGCCAGATTACACTGTATGTATTGTGTGTTTAAAGACAATACACGGGTGAAATTTATCATTTAAAAAAAAAACAACAACCCAGTGACATTACAACCTGAGTACTGGAAAAGCAGCTTTGGTACCTGCATCAGTTTCATTAGAAATCTGATTACCGTCCGACTCATGTAGACCCGCTTATCAAATTACTTACGTGCATGTAAATGTCCGTTATTCGAATCTGATCAAATCCGATTTTTTTTTTTTTATTATTGTCTCAGATATCAGCTTATTTCTTACGTTGTTTGGAAGTGTATCGATAACGCCTTGAGACGGTCTGCCTTGTCGACTGGCTGCAGGAACCCGCCAACACGTCATCCGCGGTGCAATTCATAAGAGGATTGGCTGAAAAGATTCAGGCCTGCTGGAGTCTGGGAGAACAGGGCAAGGTTAAGCTACGCACAAATTGCTTTTTAAAGCACCCATCTGTGTTAAGCTGCCAGTGTGGGTTTGTATGAAAACACTCACCGTGGCTTTTTGATTTGCTGGTGGAAGATTTCAGTGATACTTCGGTTTTTTCTTTTCTTCTGGTGATCTCGAGATCTCATGAAGGAACTTTTATAACTGCCGAGTAGTAATACGGGAGGCACCGATACGGTATTGTTATCAGGTATCAGTCGGGTACCATGCTCATTTAATGGTACATTCAAACAAAGCTTGAGCTGTGCAGTTTATTTGTATGTATGTATGTATGTATTTATTTATTTATTTATTTACATGACGTAAAGCTAAAAAAGAGAACTTTTAATGAAAAGCCTTTGGGGCTTCACGCCAGTTTGGACAGTTCTTGTCTTCTGAAAAGGATAAACATCAGACGTAGTAATTAATTTTATGGAGATTTCTTTCCTGACAGTCTATCACGCGGTTATCAAGCCTTACCACCTTGACGAGTCTTTGTCATTTGTCCTGGCGTGTACGTAAACTAGTCCTTATTTAGTTGGCGTTTCTTTTCCCTGGTTGTAGAATTCATACTCGGACCTGTCCCCAATCAGCGTCCTGAGTCTTCCGCATTTCAACATTAGCCTCGTCTCTATTGAGTGCCTTGTCAAACTGTACGACCAGAGCTCCAGCCCATAGCTCAGAACGGCACGCACTTGTAGAATGCCAGAGATAAAAATATAACATAAACGACTGACACGTTCGCCTGGATAGCTGTCTTTGGCAAGGCTGAGGGCAAATGAACGTTCTCGCTCATGGTAATCAAGCACAGTACATTTTATATTTTCACTTGAAGTAGAAATGAACAGCTTGGCCGAGAGCCAATTTTACGAGAAGTCGTTTGCGTAGCATTCGCGGGACCTTTGTTACAAGATGGCCTTTTATTGATGGTAATTATTGCACAATTAGCTGAATGGGATTAGTGTGAGCTGGGCGGTACACAAGGAAAAATCAATTCCCCGTGCACCAGCGTTGTGTGACTCACTTAAAATGGTTTAAGGTCGCCTTGAAGATGCTTTACCAGCTACTATGATCCCTGGTCAGAAGGGTGTATTATTCACTCTGAAATCCCTAGATCCCACAGGATTCTCATCTCCGTGTCTGGAATGTCTCCACAACAGACAACAGTGATTCGGCTCTTTGTCAAGGCCATGGGTGTTTTCTCGATGGTGTCTGAAGTTCTTTAACAAACAGTCTTGCGATGGTCTCGTCACACAGAACTCGACGCCTTATTTTACTCTCCGCTGTACATCCTGAGATACTGACATTTTTGACTGTGATGATACAAGTGAAAACTACACCTTTCTGCCTTTTTTTTTTTTTTTTAAGATAAAGCAGATTATGAGCCAGAAGACTCAGATTTACTGTGATATCCTGACCTGACCAGGGACGTTTAAATACTCCTCCCGACGTGATGAGAACAATTTTATCCTTGTGGCAAGAATGCTTATATAACATCGACATTTTGCGCCAAGCTCTGTTCGCATCTTTCCGCAGTCCCGATCCCAGCTGAAATTACTCTTGGTACACCAGCGGTTGGTTCAGAGGTCACACTGTGTAATCAGGTCATCACAGACACCAACAGATTGCTGCTCCTTGAAGTGTGGCTTTAGATAAGCCTAAGCAAAAAAGCAGGCGGTTCAGAACATCAGATCATTTATGGAGAAGATGGACTGCTTTACTGAGACAGACAAAATGACTCAAGAAAGGAGGGCAAGACGTGAAGATTATACTTGTGTGTGGGCGGGACATGACCTGGACTTGCAGCGTACTTCCCTGAAGACCTCTGAGGAGTAACAGCATCGGTTATTCTGCGAACATGCCGACGTTACAGCGGCTGCCTTGGTCTCTGTGTTTCTCGGTAGGACGAACATATTGCACATGACACAGAACCGGGCTTCACTAATGACTACAGCTCTCCAGGGATTCCTTCTTAACCTCCCCACTGTCTAATTGCCTCCATTACCCCAGTCCCATGAGGGGAGGGGGCGCATGTTCAGAACATAGAGACTCCATGCGGGGCTGCATTGCTGCTCCTGAGCTCTTTTTCAACGCTGCGTGTTACTCATTTGTTATAGTAACATATGGTCTGATTTAAGCTTTGTTTGAAATTGATTAGTATTCCGTGCTTGCTGAGAAGCTCCAAGCTTGCGATGAATAATAACACCGAGCAGAGAGGAGCTAATTTTATCCTACAGGTAAGTTATGCAGGAGAGTGAATGTGCTCAGCCTTTGGGTCATTACGCATGAAGTTGCATAACTGCACGGGGTGAGAGCCTAAATGTGTGCTCTAGGGGTACCTCCCAGCTGGAAGCCATTGTTATCAGACAGCATCTGTCACAATGTGTGGCGGTTCCTTCGGGGCAGGGCCTTCATATGCAGGTGGGAACCAGCCACTAAAATTCAGAGCCCATCTGCCTGATTATCCACCATTCTACTTCAGGGTACACCCATCCTGTCCGTGGTGTGTGTGTGTGTGTGTGTGTGTGTGTTAGTTATGCTGCAGCGTTCAGCAAGAGTGGGCAGTATGATAATATACCCCTTGGAATACCATCAGTAGTTCAAGAACGATTTTTTTTCATCAAATGATTTAGATTAATTAAAAGATTCTCTCTATCACCGATTAGTCGAGACTGACCGTCGGTCACTTTATGGGTCATCACTCTCCACGTATTTCATCGATGTGATCCACAAAGCATTTCGCCAGAAGTAGTGGGGTAGTTTGCCATTGCTTTCCCCACCTCTCCGGGCTTGGGACCGGCGTGCCAGTCACACGGCTGGGTATACATACTCTCACACCCATTCATACACTACGGACACTTTAGACACGCCAATCAGCTTACCGTGCATGTCTTTGGACTGGGGGAGGAAACCGGAGTACCCTGCGGAAACCCCTGACACACGGGGAGAACATGCAAACTCCGCACACACATGGCCCTGGCGGGACTCGAACCCCGGACCCTGGAGGTGTGAGGCGAACGTGCTAACCACTAAGCCACCGCTCGCCCAAAACAACAATGTGGTCTAAAAGGTACTAAAACATGAAGAAGAAGATACAAAATTGTCCTATCTGTCCACCTGGTGGTCAATAGCGGGCATAGTTTGTATTGTTTTCTCCGTTTTCACATAAAAAAAGTGCATTTAAATATTTTAAACAAATTATTTAATTAATTTGTTAAATAAGTATTTAATAGGAGTACAGCACAGCCACACTATATTTACCTTTGAGGTGAAAGAAGACGCATGCTAAAGAGAGAACCCACGTGACAAGCAATAGTACAGCTTAGTCTCTTTTCTGAGTGTATGTGAGCTGTTAGAAAGATGGCACATTGTGCTCCTCCAGCCAAATGTCTGAACTTTTTGGTACCAGTGCAGACTGGACAGATACCGTTTAAGTATCCCACAACTTTGGTGCGACCCCACCAGGGGAACCAGGCTGACTTTAGCTCCTGCAATGTATTAGTTCATGCACCAGGGTAGATATTTTTTTGCACCCCAGGAACTACAGTACTGCGATGACGCTTGCCATACTGAACACTGTTTATGGGGCATAGCTACCAGTCCGGAATGGCGACGGATAACAGGTTCCTGGTACAAGACACGTGAATCCAAACACAGCATCTTCTTGGTGAGCAGCAGAACATCACAGGACAGGTGACTATGCTTGGAGAAGAGGGGATAGCTGTCAGATTTTGTATACAGAAATGCCATCCTTCCACCTCAGGCTTTGGATGTGGCAATGTTGAGACTTGCCCCTGCTGTATGGAGGGGAACGTTTACCATTTATTTGTTGTAGAAAGCTTGTATCTGCAGTATGGTGGTAATGGGAACAAGGAACCTCTACAGGAACCGTGCAGCCCAGCATCCAGCTACAAAAGGCATTTTTATACTGCCGCTAAGTTTAAGTTTGAGGATGAATTAAGGAGGAATTTTTAAGGAGGTATTAAGTGGTTCAGGACACAGAACTACAGCATAGATCCTGGAATCTTCTAGTTGCACCATGATTGCATGAGTCCATCCTAGAAGAGTCGCGTTTCAGCCCATCGAAAGGCAGATGGCCACAAAAAGGTCAGCATTCCTGACCTGGTTCTTTTAATATAATCACCAAATATAGTATAGCAAGTATTTTGTGGAAAGTTTGAGCACGGTGAGGTTTGTGAAGTGCTCGGAAAAAGCCTAAGCGTCATTCCGTCACTCATTTGAGTTTGTGATGCTTTGACAGGCGGGTTTTCACAAGTGCATTCCAGCGTAGTATAGTCTGTTTGACAGCTTCTCCATCTGCAGTGAGTTTTGCGAGGCAAGTCCTACGTCTCAATGCCAAACAATGTTGCTCACCTGGCAATGTGAAGTGGAAACACAGACTGACTGGCACCACATCAATCACAGGTGCTGATAAAATCCCATGTGTAAATTTGTGAATGTGTTTCACGTAATCCTACAATCACATTCTCAAGGTCGTCGAACCTCAAGTCGATTATAGGGTGCACAATGACTAGGGCGTTGAAACATTTGGCACAAATATCTGGAATTTGGCCTCCAGTCCAGTTCCAAAGTTGCGACTATATGGTTTTTGGTAACTGTGTAAAAATTGCCACTGACAGGAACTAGTGGTATTCAGGAGTGTTTTCTGATTGGACTGTGATAAAAAACATTCTGGTTCTTGGGTAGCGTTGTCTCATATACATTTATTCATTTAGCGGACGCTTTTATCCAAAGCGACTTACAAATGAGACACACTCACACACCAATGGTAGCAGAGCTGCATGCAAGGTGCTAGCTTGCCATCGGGGGCAACTTAGGGTTCAGTGTCTTGCCCAAGGACACTTCGGCATGGGATCACCCGGGCCGGGATTCAAACCACCAACCCTACGATTAGTGGATTAGTGGACAACCCGCTCTACCGACTGAGTAACAGCCGTCTCATCAAAAGCAGCATTTTGGTCCTGTTTTCGCCCCTGTCCTGTGATTGGTCTGTTACTCGTTGTGTTCTGCTCTTAATTAGTTTTGTCTATTTAAAATCGAAAGCCTTAGTGTTGTCCGCTTTCAAGCCGTTTTCCGTGTCTCCTGGTTTGGACGGATTGGTTTGGACTTGGAATCCGCCCTATTATTAAATTTTCCAGCTTGTCATCATCATTGATAAAACGGCCATCGAGACTTTTATGTCGTAAAGGTCATTGCAGCCGATGTGAGGAGGTTAGCCAAAGGGCTAATCAGACAAAGGAACACAGTCAATCCAGGTTACAATGTTTGTATAGTCTTGCAGGTTCTCCCCCTGGTGCTCCAGATTCCTTCCTGTCTTCTAGTTTCCTCTCACCACCCAATAACATGCTAGTAGGTGGATTGGCTTACTCGAAACGTAAATTAAGGATATGTGTGTCCCATTGAGGTTCTATTCTCACATCACGCCCAGTACTCCCGTGATAGACTTTGTCAGAAGAAGCCCTTGTAATTGTCGTGTTCATGTGTGTGAATGTGTTCGTAATATTGCAGATGTATCATTTGTTCCCAACTTGGACATTTTTGGTACTAAAGTCATTATTCCCCCCCGAGAACATTCCAATTGAGATTTCTGACTCGTTCATGAAACATCTCATTCCGCAATGTTTGACTGAATTGTCCCCTGACAGTGCCGTGGGCTGTGTTTTCTTGCCTGGTTGGATGTTGGAGTGCTGGATGGCTGAGTTCCTGCTGTTCCCGCTGGGCCACGCTGTCTGTTCAGATGGATGGCCTACAGTCACATGGGCTGTGTTCGAAATGCCCAGAGAAGCGGTGAAGCCAAGCTTTATGATTGATAAGTTTGTCCTCTTTCCTTCACGGACATAAGAGTGGTGGTAGGCCATGACTTTTTAAGATGCTCAATCTTTTGGAGAAATGCAGTGGATTCAGTGGCGGGCACAGCTCGGCTAGAACTTTAGCAAGCTAATACGCTAACCAGAGACCTGGATAGAGATGATCAAACGGCATCCTTGGGCATTTTGCATCTTTTAACAAGGGACAGAGTGACTTAGTAGAGAAGTTGTAAACACGTAGACATTCAAAGATTAAAACTCTGCTCGCATGAGGGTTTTTTTCTTTAACTTGGTAGCTAATATGCTACTTTTCTCTGGTACTTGATCTATTAGCTAATTGCTATATCGTATATAGACACTTAAATGAGGTTTTGTGCAGACGTTGTACATGTCGTAATGTGTTTTCATTTCTTATTCTTGTGTACACTTATTTGACTTTTCCCAGAGGGAAAATTTACATTGACATTTATTCATTTAGCAGACGCTTTTATCCAAAGCGACTTACAAATGAGACACAGTCACACACCAATGGTAGCAGAGCTGCATGCAAGGTGCTAGCTTGCCATCGGGGGCAACTTAGGGTTCAGTGTCTTGCCCAAGGACACTTCGGCATGGGATCACCCGGGCCGGGATTCGAACCTCCAACCCTACGATTAGTGGATTAGTGGACAACCCGCTCTACTGACTGATCCACAGCCGCCCCTAGTTAACCCTAGTTTAAACTGAGCCCACAGTTTACCCAGTCAGGGGAAAAAGAAACAGTCTAAATAGAGTCACTCAACCTTCATTAAGTGCTGTTCACACGCATTTAAAAGTGGGTTGTGTTTGGTGAGCGCCAAAGTGCCTCGCTCATTTAGTAAATAACTTAAGATTTCACAATGTTTCATGCGGAGAGAGAATTGCTCGCTCTTTGTATTGACTCGTTTGATGCTTAGCAAACAGGGCAGCCTGCTGATGTCTGAAGTGCATTTATTAATGCTTTATTATTTCCCAGAAATTAGGGGAACCTGGTGTCACATCTGTGTGGCGGTTACGTTACCAGTACCTGTCGTGCTTCGGGGAAATATTTTCACCATTGGCAGCTGATGTCATGAATTATGACGTCTTACTATCTTTATAATGATAATGCTTCCTGTGTTTTATTAGTATCATTCACAAGTGCGTGCACAGAAGATGAAATTGTCCCGCTTTTTACGTCTACCTGCTAATTCTGAGCCGGTCAGCCAGTGGTCATGTGATCATGTTGGCTTGTATCTAAATTAGGGTCTTTACATCTTTGTGTATAAGATATATCGCTAGAGCCTAACCCTAGTTTATACACCACAGTTGAGAAGAAAAATGCACATAAACACCTATAAAATGCACAATGACGCACTTTCTCGTCATGACCGCAGCCATATATCATTAAACAAGACCTAGGACTTGCAGGTAGCACTTCCACGTACGTTTTCTAAGTTATACATCTTATTAAAAATCTTCCTACTTATTTCCCCCTGAACAGCTGGACGAGTTGTTTGTGAGCTTTGAGGAGAAGCCACAGGGGGCAGCGTCTCTCGCTCAGGTCCACAGGGCCGTCCTGGCTAACGGCACGACGGTGGCGGTCAAAGTGCAGCATCCGAAGGTGAAGGCTCAGAGCTCCAAGGACATCGTGGTGATGGAGGTGAGTGCAGAACGAGAGCGGACTAATTCACCCTCTCTGTCACAGTCACAAGCTCACATGCACACCTCCTGAAAGCCAGGTCACACATTAGTATTTAAGTAATGGACCCCATCACTCACCGGGTTGCCTTTATTCTTGGGTTGTTCTTGAAAATGGCCGTCTAAGCATGACCACACAATTTCATCCGACTTACTGACCTCCTGATCGCTTCATTTGATTCAGGAGCATCAACGTGTAATGAATTAGTTTAGAAATGTAACCAATATGTTGTTTTTTATTTTTATTTTTTAACTTTCAATATGTTTACACCCCCCTGATGATTAGTTGTACTATCCATATAAATATACTATGGATTTAATTGGACATTTTAACTATAATAATAATAAACAAGTAAAAACATGCAGAAATATGTGGGAATCTTTGAGATTTCTTTTTCTTCATTCGAATAAAACTACAGTATACTTTATATAGTTTATAAATGAAAGTAAAATCTACAGAAACCAATGGGGGGTGGGGATTAAGAGTTTTTCAGACTTGTAATGCTTTTAATTGCTATGTTTTAGATGTATTTGTTTAATCAATAACTTGCATACTTTCATGCAATATTTAATGAATAAAAAAAAAAAAAAGCAATTTATTAATATGAATACTTTTTTTGGAATTTTGTGCCGACTCACCTAGCTTCACCGAACCAGCTTCACTCACCTAACTTTTTTTGGTTGAATCTTTTTAAAAAAAAATTTAAATGAAATTAATTGTAATGAATTATGTGTAAGAGTATCTCTTTAAATCAGATATGTTTAAAATATACATTACTATATTACTAAATGAAGTTCAAATCTACAGAATCTACTGAGTCATTTTTAATCTCACAATGTGCGTGTGTGTGTGTGTGTGTGTGTGTGTGTGTGTGTAGTTCCTCCTGCAGGTGGTTCATTGGATCTTTCCAGACTTTGAGTTCATGTGGCTAGTCGAAGAGGCTAAACGAAACATGCCTCTCGAGCTCGACTTCCTCAACGAGGGACGGAACGCTGAGAAAGTGTCCCACATGCTCAAACACTTCGACTTCCTCAAGGTTTGGATACGCATCAGAAACGCATCAGTGACTAAATATCTACAGCTTAACTGTAGCATTTACGATTTTTGACCTGAAAACTACTATTGTCTGCTTTAAACAAACAAAAAATAAAATTAGAAGAGTTAGACCGCTATCTTGTGACCTGATTGGTTGGGAGGTAAAAAAATAATTCCTG
>JAFFST010052134.1:93801-106191 GCA_022414735.1 Noturus placidus
GTTCATTAGTGTCCACATCACCACTGAGTTCTGCACTGCTGTGGGTTTTTAAACAGATTATGAAAATATAATAATAACACTTTTGATTTATTATTGTTTATTAATTAATAATTTATTATTTGGAATTCTTTTTCATTCTTATTTTTTTGTGTACAGTGATTTAAAGTGAACACATTTTGTTGCTGATGTTGTTGTTGTTGTTCCAGTTCTTGTTGTTGTTGCTGCTGACATAGTTTTTGATGTTGTTACCGTTGCTGTTTACTGGTGTTAATGGTAAATGGCGCACTTATATAGCGCTTTTATCCAAAGCGCTATACACTGTGTCTCATTCACACACACACACTCACACACTCACACACTCGCACACCAATAGTCATGCAAGGTGCTAACTTGGCATCGGGGGCAACTTAGGGTTCAGTGTCTTACCCAAGGACACTTCGGTATGTGGAGTCACATGGGCCGGGAATCGAACCGCCAACCCTACGATTAGTGGATTAGTGGACAACCCGCTGTACCACCTGATCCACAACCGCCGCAACCGCAGTTGTTAATGTTGTTGTTGTTGTCACGGTTGTTGTTTACTGTTGTAAATGCTGCTGCTACTTCTGTTGTTGTTGTTGTTGATGTTCTTGTTGTCACTGTTGTTATTGTTGTTGTTGCTGCTTTTTTGCTGCTGCTGCTGCTTCTGTTTCAGTTCTTGTTGTTGTTGCTGCTGACATAGTTTTTGATGTTGTTAGTTGTTAGTTAATGTTGCTGTTGTTGTTACTGTTATTATCGTTGCTGTTCTTGTTGCTGTTGTTGTTTACTGTTGTTAATGTTGTTGTCACTGTTGTTGTTGTTTACTGTTGTAAATGTTGCTGCTACGTCTGTTGTTGTTGTTGTTGATGTTCTTGTTGTCACTGTTGTTATTGTTGTTGTTGCTGCTTTTTTGCTGCTGCTGTTGTTGTTCCAATTCTTGTTGTTGTTGCTGCTGACATAGTTTTTGATGTTGTTAATGTTGCTGTTGTTGTTACTGTTATTATCGTTGCTGTTCTTGTTACTGTTTACTGTTGTTAATGTTGTTGCTGTTGTTGTCACTGTTGTTGTTATTGTTTACTGTTGTAAATGTTGCTGCTACTTCTGTTGTTGCTGCTGCTGCCGTTATTGTTGTTCTTGTTGTCACTGTTATTGCTGTTGTTAGTGTTGTTGCTGCTGTTGTTCTTGTTGTCATTGTTGTTATTGCTGTTGTTTATTGTTGTAAATGTGTACCTAAATGTTGTTGCTGCTGCTGTTTTTGTGTGTTGTTGCTGTTTTCTGTTGCTGTAATTGTTGTTGATGTTGTTCTTCTTTTTCTTCTTCACTGATCAGTTTGAGCTTTGAACCACTGATGCCTCGTAACCCTACATTCACTCTAGCACACTTATCTTCCTCTCAGTGAGGTGCTTCCTCTCCAGTGCTGACTGATGAGCGCAAAAGTTTGCACACCCTCAGGGCAGAATGTAGATTTATAGCAGGAAGATAAACCGTGGTGCTTTGTTCAGTCAGGATATCTTGGGCGGCTGTGGCTTAGTCGGTAGAGCGGGTTGTCCACTAATCCACTAATCGTAGGGTTGGTGGTTGGAATCCCGGCCCGGGTGATCCCATGCCGAAGTGTCCTTGGGCAAGACACTGAACCCTAAGTTGCCCCCGATGGCAAGCTAGCACCTTGCATGCAGCTCTGCTACCATTGGTGTGTGAGTGTGTCTCATTTGTAAGTCGCTTGTAAATGTAAAAATGTAAAAATGATATTTCTGTAAAGCTGCTTTGAGACAATGTACCATTGTAAAAAGCGCTATACAAATTGATAAATTATATCTTTCGGGACCCCGACCCGGGAGATCGTTTCGAAGAGTACCCTCCGCAAACCGCGTGCTGAGAAGTTGCGAAGACGCACGGCTTCGTAGTATCGCGCCGTGTAATCTGCCAGGACTAACACAACGCGACCGGCGCTACGGCAAAGTTTTCTTTAAGCAGACGTTTATTTAACAAATGTGGAAGGAGTCTCCAGTGTGAGTCCTTTTGTAACAGTCACAGGTAACGCTGTAACTTTATGCTTTTCAGCATCTTCACACTTGACGGTAAATCTGTACTTTTTTTATAGCAGCGAGCGTTCTGCGTGTTTTTACACACCTTTATTCAAACCTTTATTCAGTCAGGAACTTGCCTCGTCTTGTAAAACGATCGCTAAGAGTTATTCGTCTCATAATAATACGAATAATAGGCGTTAAATAATGGGAGTTCTCACAGCTTAAAATAGATCTGCGCTAAATCTTTCCAGCTCTAAATTTCCACTGAAGCCGCCCTTAAAATGCGAGATTTTACAGCTGTCCTTGGCTATGACCGACTCCGAGACATTAACCTTAAGCAGGCTACGTTCTGCTTGTAAAGTTCCCTTGCTTTGTTGTGACTGAGAAAATGAATCTGCAGTAATAGCCTTGGCTGGGAGGTCACGCAGGGCGAGCCACACACACACACACACACACACACACACGGAGTAATGACTCTCTGTCTGGTGTACAGGTGTGCAGTGTCGCTGTTTAAATGCGGGACGGTGTGTGTTCAGTGTCTGTCACAAACACACACTTGGAGGATGATTCATGTACATGAGAGGGAATGATGTTAACCTCCTACAGAGCCGTTTTATTCGGTCTTTCTCTCTCACCTCACTGCTCTCGTCTCTCTCTCTCTCTCTCTCTCTCTCTCTCTCACCTCACTGCTCTCGTCTCTCTCTCTCTCTCTCTCTCTCTCTCTCTCTCTCTCTCTCTCACCTCACTGCTCTCTCTCTCTGTCTCTCTCTCTCTCTCTGTCTCTCTCTCTCTCTCTCACCTCACTGCTCTCGTCTCTCTCTCTCTGTCTCTCTCTCTGACTCTCTCTCTCACCTCACTGCTCTCTCTCTCTCTGTCTCTCTCTCTCTCTCTCGTCTCTCTCTCTCTCTCTCTGTCTCTCTCTCACCTCACTGCTCTCGTCTCTCTCTCTCTCTCTCTCTCTCTCTCTCTCTCTCTCTCTCTCTCTTTATCATAGGAGTGTTCCACGCATTGACCTGGAAGTGCAACGCATACGAGCACACCACGAACCCCACAGATTTAGAAAGACTTTCGAAAGAAATCTTTTTTTGCTTTGTTTCGATGCGCGTGATGAAAAAAAAACAAGTACGTTTATTTCGTTTTGCATTTCCGACATTAACTCCAAATGGGAAGGGGCGGTCCTTATTAACACGCTCATTCCTGATCGCCTAGTGAAAAAGGAAGGGGAAAAACACACACACTAAATATTAGTGTGTAGGGATGAGAACGTCCGTTGTAATACGGCGATGGAATACGTTAAACGGACAAATCTGGTGTACGTGGAAATCACAAAAATCCGAAATCTGAGCGCAGGGAGCACGGAGCCAGTGTTTATTCATTTATTTCTAAACCGGACTCAACATCATTTACGCTACTGCAGCTCTTACTCAAAGCACACGCAGAACCTTATTTGCACAATGTACATTTTTTTCAATATCGGTAACTGCGTGCGCAATTTATCACATCAGTGTCTTTATAACGTGAGGCTGTGAGGATCGGTGCTCCTGTACGACACGCCCTCGCGCGTCGCTGTCAAGCGTGATGACGGAGACGCAGATGCGTCTGACAGCGAGGAATAGATGGGCAGTTAGGGAACGCTCTCGCTCCTTTCGCGTACACCGCACCACCCAGATGAGTGTTTTGGCCGCGCTGAATGACAAATGGAATAGATGTAATTAATAGCCATTAGGAAAGGCAGGCATCTCTTTGAGATAATTTGTTTGCCGTGCGTGTTGGTGGCTCGCGGTACCGCGCACTGATTAATGGGAAGCGTGGCTGCAGCTGGCCTCGACGACGCGCCCGCTTGTTGTTTTACATTAGCAGTGTGTAATGGAGGGGTTTTGTGAGATATTCAGTGCTGCAGGTATTCAGTCTTGTTTCTTTTCCTCTGTGCTGCTTTTCCCAGCTGGTCAATAATACAGTGTGTAATTCTGATTATTAACACAAGGGACCTTTTGTTTTTTTTTTCTTTTTTTCTCCCCCCCCACAGCGTTAAGGTGTTAGGATGGCCACGCCTCGTGCCAAACACTTGTCAGAAAGGCTCGCAGTTGTCAGTATTTAGGTCAAACAGAGCCGTCCTAACAGGAAATCCCAGCTGACAAGCGCAGCCGAGGTGAGATATTAGAGGAGACAGCTTGCCTGAGACGAGATGACATGCGGACAGATTGAAACAAACACTCTTCCGAGTGCCTGAAACTCAGCACAGGCTATTAACACAGCTCCCTCTTTCAGACGATACCATACACATTTCGATACGTAGCATATCGAGGCGTAACGATGCGATTATACTTAGCATATCACGACGTAACGACACGATAATACGTAGCATATCACGACGTAACTTCACGATAATACGTAGCATATGGAGGCGTAATGATGCGATAATAAGTAGCATATCACGACGTAATGACACGATAATATGTAGCATGTCAAGGCATAACGATGCGATTATATGTAGCATATGGAGGCGTAACGATGCGATTATACATAGCGTATGATAGTAACGACACGATAATATGTAGCATATCGCGACGTAACGATATGATAATACGTAGCATATCGCGACGTAACAATAAGATAATACGTAGCATATCGCAACGTAATGATGCAATAATACGTAGCATATCTAGGCGTAACGTTGCGATTATACGTAGCATATCACGATGTAATGACACGATAATGTGTAGCATATCAAGGCGTAACGATGCGATTATACGTAGCATATGGAGGTGTAACGATGCGATAATAAGTAGGATATCACGACGTAACGACACGATAATATCTAGCATATCAAGGCGTAACGATGCGATGATGCGTAGCATATGGAGGCATAACAATGCGATTATACGTAGCGTATCATGATAGTACCGACACGATAATATGTAGCATATCGCGATGTAACGATATGATAATACGTAGCATATCGCGATGTAACGATATGATAATACGTAGCATATCGCGACGTAACAATATGATAATACGTAGCATATCGCGTCGTAACAATATGATAATACGTAGCATATCGCAACGTAATGACGCAATAATACGTAGCATATCGAGGCGTAACGATGCGATTATACGTAGCATATCACGACGTAACGACACGATAATACGTAGCATATGGAGGTGCAACGATGTGATAATACGTAGTCTATTGAGACGTAACGATGCGATACGCATTTCGATATGTAGCCTATTGAGGTGTTACAATACGCATTTCGATACGCACTGTAGTACATTGCGGTCTAACGATATGTGTCTCGATGCACATGTTGTAGGGGTGTAAGGATATAATAGACATGACAATATGTAGTAACAATATGGCGTATCGTACTGTATTGGTTCATCCCTTCTCTCGATTCGATCCGTCAGCAGACCGCGTAATAAAGCAGTTAATTCATTGTGCTTCTATTACAAGACGTGTAAAAAAACATTGAAACCTTATGAAGCCCACACTCCGTCCTCTGATAAAGTAGCTCACGCTTTATCTGAAGTCTTGTGAGGCTTTGGAGATTTAAAATAAGCACGCGTCTCCTGGTGTACCAGCATATCAGATCAGCCTACAGCAATCAGCAGCACGCAGGAGCTGGAAGATTCCTCCAGATCTTTAGGATCTGTCGTATGTAAGCAGTTGGTCTTCCTGGTGAGTTTCGACAGAGCTGTACAGTGTGTTTGATGTGTTTTACGTACTAACTATGTTAATCCTCTACCCAGACGTCCCACAGAGTGGAGAAACACCGTATTGCGGTTGAGAGAGATCAGGAAGGCTCGTCACACAAGGGAGTGTATATCGAATGGTTGGGTTTTGATTGAAATATCAGCCCTACTCCCATCACTTCTACTCCTGCCCACTAAACTCCACGGTCTGTATGCGGAACAGAAAGAGCGGCTTGTCAGGGCATTGTTTGGGTGTGTCTGGAGGAGATGGAGTATCCTCACGTCCCACGCGCCCGTATCTCCCGCTCAGATCTGCCAGTTCAGCCGCTCACGTGCCAACCTTGGAGCGCGTCTGATTAGATTTAGTGTCGCGCGCCGGTAAAAGCCTTTCTCTCGGTCGTGCCCGGTATCGATCAGCCCGCAAACTGGCCAGATTACGACAGGAAGGCTCGAATAAATCGACTTTTTTTTTTTTGGGGGGGGGGCGGGGTTAGTTAAAGCCCATGACAGTGACTTTATACAGCGTGTGAATAATCGCACAGAAACAGAGAGAAGGCCTGACAGCTTTCTGTGTGGGAATTTGGGGTAAATAAATGTGTTTCCAAAGAGACAGGCGCTTCCTGATTATAGCTTAGTTAAAAATAAAACTAAATAAATAATCCTCCGAGTGACATCTATTGTTGCACGTAACTATAAACGGATAAAAAGTACGTCGTTCTTTATTTAGTCGGTTTTCCGGGAGAGGAATAAACGACTTGATGAGAACGCTCGGGGTGGTAACCGTGACGCCGCATCATCACGCCACGCCATGGTTGATTATTTTCCTCTAACAGCGTGACACTGAGGGGTGTGTGAAGCCAAGTATCGCTAAAGCGTTTATGATTACGGGTGTTTTTATGGATTTTGCGATTTCCGTTGGAATCACGCGGTGTTGTTTTTTTTTTAATATTCCCCCCCAGCGGTTGTAAGTAAAGGCCGGATTTTGCCATTTTATACCCTGCTGCGAGACTGAAGTGGATCACAGGTGCACACGTTCACGCATGACCTGCACTTCCTGCTCTTCCCACACTGCTATTCGCAGAGATCGCGGCGTTCTGCCGAGTCCAGACGGCCGAGCGAACGTGAGAGAGCAACTTTTTTTTTAATCCCCTTTTGTGGACTGAACGTCGTCCTCGACACAACAGCCCCGAACTCAGCTCGGGTGACTGAGGAGAGGCGGATGGAGAGAGAGCGCTTTTATCCGATGTAGCAGGCCGCGGCGGGTGTAATTGCATCGTCCTCTTCGCAAAAAATTCAATCTGCCGCGATGGAGCGTGGCCAGCTGTGTTCAGGTAGAGCGCCGAGAAATGATGTGCTGTAGCACCAGGTGGCTGTTTCCAACAGAGTTACACTCTCTCACACACTCACACACACTCTCACACGCTCTCTCTCTTTCTGTCTCTCTCTTTCTGACACACTTTCTGCACTAATGGTGTTTCAGACTGTTGCTCTGGTGGATTATACTCATACCAAGCACTCTTCTCTTCTCTTCTCTTCTCCTTTATTTTCTTCTTTATTCTCTTCTCTTCCCTTTTAATCTCTTCTTCTTTTTCTCCTCTTCTCTTATTTAATCTCTTTCCTGCTCTTCTTTATTCTCTTCTATTCTTCTTTACTTTCTTATTTTCTCCTCTCCTTTATTTTCTACTCCGTTATTCTCTTCTTCTTTTCCTTCTTATCCTTTAGTTTCTTCTCTGCTTTTCTCGTCTCCTTTATCCTCTCCTCTACTTCTTTGTTCTCTTCCTTTCTCTTTATTTGTCTCCTTTATTCTCTTTTCTTCTCTTCTCCTTTTAGTCATTTATTCTTTTCTCTTCTCCCTTTTATTCTCTTTTTTTCCCCCTCTTTCTTCATTTATTTTTTTGCTCGCCTTTATCCCCTCCTCTCCTCCACAGTCATGTCGGGTTATAACGGAGCGACAGACGGAGCTGTGCTCTTCTTCTTCTCTTCCTTCACTTTTCTGCGCTGGCTATTTTTAGCTCACTGCTGAAAGGAAGTGTCCTGTGCCTGTTCTCGTCGCTATCTCGCTCTCCCCTCTCTGTGCCGTGTGTGTGTGTGTGTGTGCTACATGTACAGTATGTGGTTGTACGTACACGTCTGTGAACGCAGCGTGCTTCAGTAGCACACACTCTGCCATTAAAGGCCTCTAGTTTTCTCACTGTACACACAATGTAATTTGGCGAGTGTGTGTGTGTGTGTGTGTGTGTGTGTGTGTGTGTGTGTGTTGCTGCTTTGGTATGCGGAGCCAGCAGACTTGTCAGAGTGTACAGATCATCCGTCGAGGAAACGGACACACCAGCCTGGCGAAATGGGACAGAAAGCATGATTTATTCCGTACATGCACACGCTGACTCACTTCACAGCCACTGCAGACTCCGAGCAGGCAACAGACGAGGGAAAGATCCCGGAAAACTCACGAAAGATGAGTGGAGTGGGGGATGGAGAAGACCTGTGTCACAACACTACAAGCTAATCACGCACTTCATTGACGCACCTTCTAATCAATGGCAAATATGTCTTGTTGCAGTGAAGCGCGTGTGTGTGTGTGTGTGTGTGTAGGGCGGCTGTGGCTCAGTCGGTAGAGCGGGTTGTCCACTAATCCACCAACCGTGGGGTTGGCGGTTCGAATCCCGGCCCGGGTGATCCCATGCCGAAGTGTCCTTGGGCAAGACACTGAACCCTAAGTTGCCCCCGATGGCAAGCTAGCACCTTGCATGCAGCTCTGCTACCATTGGTGTGTGAGTGTGTCTCATTTGTAAGTCGCTTGTAAATGTAAAAATGATATTTCTGTAAAGCTGCTTTGAGACAATGTACCATTGTAAAAAGCGCTATATAAATTATTAAATTGAAATTGATTGTGTAGCGTATACCGGGCCGAAGCTCATTCTTCTCGTCGAACGCTTGGTAGAAATACCTCACACACCGGCTCACCTGCCCCATTTTTTTAGTTTTATTTTTTAGTTGGTTTCATCTTTCTGCAGGCGAAGGCGGACGCAAGTGCTGATAATTTTATTAAAGCGCTAACGAAGCAGGTGTAAACATGTAAATAAACAACCGTGGTCACAAAGCAAGGAACAAACAGACTCGGGGCGACTAGACGAGACCGTTACAACAAGCGTGACAACCAGACTCTTTGGTGCTGCCATGACTCTTAGGCCTGAAAAATGATTTGAAAACGCTCACAGGAACACACCAGCCCACTGATATTACAGCATAAACGGTCGCATCTAGATATCCATATCTGTAGCTGTATTTAGATCTAAACCCGAAGTAGGCGTGGCCTGAAGCGGAACTGTTGTCCCAGTCTTAGGTGTGTCTTCAGCAATCCGAAAAAAAAAAAAGTGTTTAACTTTATGTACTGCTACAGAACAAATTCCCGAAGCGCGGTGGTGGTAGTGTGCTTAAACAAACAAACCCGAACAAAGAAAGATTTCGATGATTGCAGCCATTTGTCTTGTCTTCAGACAGCAGGTTGATTTTTGTACTCATTTCCTATTAATCTGCCGTTTGCGTCTCCTAGACGTCTGACTGCTCTTTTTTTCTCTCTCTCTCTCTCTCTCTCTCTCTCTCCAAGGACGTTGTTGATGAGGTCCTTTAAAGCTGCATCTCAGAGTGTTTATTTGCATACTAAAACGCGTCTCGCAGCCTCCGCATGCTCAATCAGGCCTTCGGGCTTCTTCCACCATCCCAGCATGCGTTGCTGAGCTCTCCGAGGTTACTATGGGGATTTGAGGACAGCTGAGTAATACTGACTAACACGGCGCGCACTTTTATGACACGGCAGCTGATTTGGTCGTGACCGTAGCAGTGAGGTGTAAATGTAAGTGGCGCTGAAGTGTTCGAGTGGTCATGTGATGTATAACTTTTCCAAGGTGGAGCCATTGATTACACGTGAAATGAATGCGGACGCAGAACTGCGTTCATATCACCTTCGAAGCAGCTGTGAGCTGTGATCGTTTAGCTAGCGATCCTAATAATGCTAATCCTACAGCTTAAACCTTATAAGAGTTTACTACAAAAGAAATAAAAAACAGTACATGCACTCGTGATCATTCAGTAAACCACAGTGAGTTAGATGATGTGTGTTAACACGATGATATAGTCTTATAGCATGGTTTTTAAGCAATGGAATTGTCTGTCTTTTAGCTAGCAGTGCTAACGATGCTAACACCCGGGCTTAAAGCTTATAAGAGGTTGTTACGATGGAAAAAGCAATTGGGATCAATGTCATAAATCAGCCTGAGCCGAATTTCACGTCTTTGTAGTGTTTGAAGCAGCTGAATGGTCTGTCTTTTAGCCAGCTATGCTAACAATAATGTACACCCCAGAGCTTGTTACAAAGGGAAAAGAAAGACACTTATTCTCATGAATCAGGATTTTTTGCACAGTTATAGTGCCGTAACTCGGCTTTCAAGCAGTCGAATGGCCGATGGCGCTGAAACACGGCTGACATCAATTCCTTGATAACGCGATGTCTAGTTAGCGTGCTAACTCTATTTGACGTCTACGTTACTGACACTGGCGACTCTTTCCATGAATTCGAAATCGAATAGCATGTTAGTAACACAGTTATTGAATCGATGCTCATTTATGTCAACTTTTTAGAAGAAAACAAGAACTTCAGGAACAGTTCTGCGTCGGTACTTCTTGTGGAGATGAAGCTAATTCTTTGGTAATTCCTGTGTAATTTATCGTGTTGTGTCGAAAGCAGCGAGGTTCGGGTGAGTCATGGTTATTTTACTTTCTTTTATTTTTTTTGAAGTGACATAACAGATCCACTGAGTTCCTCTGTTCAACAAAGTAAATGTGCGTCACCGCGCGATAATTAACTGTGAATCATATTCTCTGCTTTGGCACGGACGTCGCAATAATGCAGCTCTGAGCTGTGTGTCGCTCTACAACGTGCTGCCTGTCACAGTGGACTTCTCCACACACAATGGAAGTCCCGTGAGTCAGCACCAATGAACGAAGAGAGACATTTTTTTTTTCTTTTTTTTTCCCCTTCATATTGTTTATTTGAATTCATTTCGACTTGGCTCTTGGAACAAAGCAGGAAAATTGGAATATGACACCGGATGGAGTGAGTGATGGTTGAAGGGACAGCTTCTTTCGCTCAGACTCCTCCGACATGACATTTCCATACCGTGCTCTACAGTCCCCGTTATTACACACTCTAGAGGAGACGCTTATCGCAGCTTATCTTCGGAGCCGTAGCCTGAGCGTGGGTGGAATAATTGCACCGGGTGTTGTTTCGTAATAAACGCACTCGGTCGCACCCTGCCGCTGTTGCTTCAACGTCCTCCTGTGGAATCGAACACTTCGCACGTGTCATTTCACACGTGATAATTTACTCCGTGATGGTTAACTCGTCTTTGATTCTGATTTGATTGTTTGGTGTGTATTTGTTTACAGACTTTTTTTAGTAGTTCTGTCAGAAACTCAGAAGAGACGGAATGCGGTATAGATGAACTGCCATGCAGTGTGGAAATGTATCAATTAAATTAGAATATTAGCACTTATACATTTATGATTTAGTTCCAGATCCATTTATAATGGGCCGTATTCAGAGCCGACGACTTACAAGCGTAAAAGTTACATTTAAAGTTACAAAAGGTAAATATTTACATTTACGCAGGGAAAGTTACTGATATTCAGAGCCTAGAACTTAAGCGTAAAAATTTCATAAATATTTACATTTACGCGGGGAAAGTTACTCGTATTCAGAGCCTAGAACTTAAGCGTAAAAATTGCATAAATATTTACATTTACATAGGGAAAGTTACTCATATTCAGAGCCTAGAACTTAAGCGTAAAAATTATGTAAATATTTACATTTACTCAGGAAAAGTTACTCGTATTCAGAGCCTAGAACTTAAGCGTAAAAATTATGTAAATATTTACATTTACGTAGGAAAAGTTACTGGTATTCAGAGCCTAGAACTTAAGCGTAAAAATTACGTAAATATTTACATTTACTCAGGGAAAGTTACTCGTATTCAGAGCCTAGAACTTAAGCGTAAAAATTACGTAAATATTTACATTTACTCAAAGAAAGCTACTGGCATTCAGAGCCTAGAACTTAAGCGTAAAAATTATGTAAATATTTACATTTACTCAGGGAAAGTTACTCGTATTCAGAGCCTAGAACTTAAGCATAAAAATTATGTAAATATTTACATTTACTCAGGGAAAGTTACTTGTACTCAGAGCCTAGAACTTAAGCGTAAAAATTACGTAAATATTTACATTTACTCAGGGAAAGTTACTTGTATTCAGAGCCTAGAACTTAAGCGTAAAAATTATGTAAATATTTACATTTACTCAGGAAAAGTTACTCGTATTCAGAGCCTAGAACTTAAGCATAAAAATTATGTAAATATTTACATTTACTCAGGGAAAGTTACTCCTATTCAGAGCCTAGAACTTAAGCGTAAAAATTATGTAAATATTTACATTTGCGCAGGGAAAGTTACTCGTATTCAGAGCCTAGAACTTAAGCGTAAAAATTATGTAAATATTTACATTTACTCAGGGAAAGTTACTCGTATTCAGAGCCTAGAACTTAAGCGTAAAAATTTCATAAATATTTACATTTACGTAGGGAAAGTTACTCCTATTC
>JAFFST010052135.1:24118-54493 GCA_022414735.1 Noturus placidus
ATATTAGTGATGAGCTGAGGGTTTATATTAACATGTATGCACCAGTTTTGTTTGAACGCCTATATTAAATACATATTTCTCACACAGGCAAGCAGCACATCAACCTACCAACAACCCGAATGCCTCCAAGTTTGCACAGAAATTTGGCAGCTCCGACGTGTGCCCTCGCTGTGGCAAAGCTGTTTATGCTGCAGAGAAAGTGATGGGAGCTGGTAATGTAAGTGACTTCTCTACTGTTTTTTTTTCCCAAATAATATATATTTTATTTAATAAATACCGTGTGTGTGTGTGTGTGTGTGTGTGTAATTTCTTCTAGGCATGGCACAAGAGCTGCTTCAGGTGCGCTAAGTGTGGAAAGAGCCTGGAGTCCACCACACTAGCTGATAAAGATGGAGAGATCTACTGCAAAAGTGAGCATCTGGTGAACTCAACAGTGTGAAGGGAATTACAATATGTTACTATATCAAATATCCCAGCATTTTGCAATCTTGCTCTTGGAGTACTTTTGTGTTTTATGATTCTGCTCCAGGACAGCAAGAACATTCAAATTGTTAGTATTCTGTTATTCCAGTACCAGTACTGGAAAACACTGTAGTATACCATATCATACTGTTCTAATAACAGTGTAAATTGAATAATATGCTCATAAATAGATTACAGACCTGCCAACCTTTACACATTTTGCATAGGAGCTCTGCATTTTAATATTAGATTATGCTGCTAAGAACACTTCAAAATATATTAATAGAATCTTCCTTTTGTCCAACAATAAATACATCAGGGAAGCCTACATATGAATTTAGAATGATTGACAGTTGGGTAGGTGTTTTGAACTCTTATGATGTTATTATATTAACACCTTGTGAAAGCCCCGCCCCCTTTCCCCATTCTTATAGGTCAGTTTTATTCCTCTTTGGGATTGGCAGGTCTGGGATTATGCTGAGGATTTGAAATGTATAACTCAGTCATTTCTTTTTCTTTTTTTTTTTTTTGGATCTACAGGTTGCTATGCTAAAAACTTTGGGCCGAAGGGTTTTGGGTTCGGCCAAGGGGCAGGAGCTCTAGCCCATGCACAGTAGGAAAGCAGAACACAAGACCAAGAGTATCTGCTTCAGCTTTCTGTTTTGATATCTGAATTTCTACACCTACCACAGAGTCGCATGAGCTTGCAATTTGCACATGGAAAGGCTTTAAAACCTTTATTCATTGTAAAGAGCATTATTTTTTAACATGGGCCAGATTCTAGAAGCAGCATGACTACACTTTCACTTATGGGTCTATCAAACAGATGACTGTTTTATATCTACTGGGGTTTAAATGTTCTCAATGAATCTTAAAAATAACGGGAAGTTAACAATCCTTTAAAAGAGCTAATTTATTAAATCAATATATATTGCTTTCTTGTCCCACTGAGTCAGCAGTGAGCCACACTTGTGGTTTAAGACACATTACCTCACTGTACAATACTACACATTACTACATATTACATGTTATGCTTCGTTGGGACATTTATATATTAAACTATCAGAAACGTCTTACAGGTCTAATAGTGATTAAAAATAATTGTGGAGAAATGGTTGTGATTATACTAAAACGATCTCTATTAACTGCTATAACCTTCCTTCACCGAGGCAGGATAAACATGTGCAGATGACCTGATTGTTTACATATGACATCATTGTGAGATCAAAAAGCAGACGTGTTGTTAATGAACAATGGGGGATTATGTCTCCGAGCCTGTCGGCACCCTGACCGTGAAGACACGGATTATGGAATGAAAGACTGAGAGACATTGAGTGACAGATTATCCTGTGCTAATCTGAAGTGAAATACTCCAAGTACTGGTTTAAATATTTAAATATACAACAGAAATACAGACCTCAGTTAAAAAAAAAAGAAGAAGATATGCATCAAGCAGATATGTCTTTTGTAGAAGGGGAAAACAGTCACTGTGTTTTGTGTGGGGAAAACGTGGAGTGCTTTGCCACCAGGTACACTGTCATGCAGTTTTCTAAGGAAATTATTTTAATGCAGATTTTGGCTTTCATTTATGTCTATCGCTACACGTCCCAGACAGCCTCTATAAAGTTTTTTTTTGTCTCTTTTTCTGAAAAGTGCTGCATTTCTTAATGTTTCTTCTGTAATTAGCACTCTGTCCATTATAAGTGGTTATTAAGTGTATTAACCGACCTTGCTGGACTAATGAGGGGGTTTCAAGCTAAAAATAAATGCATTTTTTCCTTTGGAAATAATCACACACCAAAGCACAACTGTTTCCATTTGGGATTTACCAGGGAGAATTAGCTGGCTGGATCAGGTACAAGACACAGTGGGACTGTTTATACAACATCCATGTACACACAAACCAACTGTCTGGAGGCCTGCAATTTACAGGAAGCACCAATGGGGAATGTCTGTGTCATACTATAAAAAGATATATCACAGAAACATGCAAGGATTGCTTAGGACTGTAATTATCTCCAGCAATCGATTATAAGCCTTAGTAACAAAAGATTTATTAGCACATAGAGACACTGTTGTATGATGAAAAACAGCCCAAGTATCATAAACAATGTCCAGGCTAATATAGCAAGCAACAGATTCACATTTATTCATTTAGCAGACGCTTTTATCCAAAGCGACTTACAAATGAGACACACTCACACACCAATGGTAGCAGAGCTGCATGCAAGGTGCTAGCTTGCCATCGGGGGCAACTTAGGGTTCAGTGTCTTGCCCAAGGACACTTCGGCATGGGATCACCCGGGCCGGGATTCGAACCACCAACCCTACGATTAGTGGATTAGTGGACAACCCGCTCTACCGACTAAGCCACAGCCGCTCTATAGATAAGGCCTTGTGAGTAAGCGTAGCAGGTGTTTAACGCCGTTAAGGGTGTTTTCAGAGTCTCTTGAACTGGTAATATCTGATCGAAAGTCCACAGCAGATGTGTTCCTCTAAATCATATTCCATTACCCTCTCATATCCCCTGCATGATTAATGGCCAACGCTGATGTGATATGACCTGACAATCTTCTAGATAATCTTTGTAGGTTTATCATAGAGGAAGCAATGCTCACACACATTTCGATTCTACCATACTGCTTCAAAGGCTTGTTAACAAGGGCACGGATATCCAAGTACCGTGACAACAGAGAAATAAATCCACAAACAAATATGCATGCTAGATATGTGGCGTCCTACAGGGTAGAGGTTAAGTTCAGTGATGGACGTCAATCAAAGTTATAGATTCTCCCAGCACACACATACAGTATTATAATACAAATACGAGTGGCAGCATCAGCTGGTATGCTGCACTATGTTTAGCCACAATGTTGTATGAAGAGTATTACGTTCCTGTCATCAAGACACAGAGATTTGAGCTGTCTACAGTTCATATTTTAATCGAGGCAGTGTTACGAGACAGAGGGTTGTGATGGGGAATCTCTCTAATAGCACAGTCATTAAGCCTCTCTGTGGAACACATGGCCCTACATACTTGATAAAGCCAAACTCCTAGTTGAAGGATTCTCAATCTTTTTTTAGCAGCTCTGTAGAGCAATTTAAACAAATGTCATCCAGCGTTTTAAATATTCAGAAATGCTATGAACGATTGCATGTGCTTGGTTACACTATGGGTGTTCATTTCTAACCATTTGACCCACTGAATCCAACACTGGAGTTATAGAAACCTCAGTATATGTGCTTGTAGGTCCCGGATGAATTAAGTATGTAATAAATAGCACATGATACTGAAAAACGTGTTACTTTTCAGTTTGTGAAATATGTTAACATCCTCACATGTTTTTTTTTTTTCCTTTCATTTTTATTATTAGAGTGTTTATTAGTACTTATAAAAAACATTATACACTATATGGTCAAAATTATGTGGACACCTGTTCACCACACCCATATGTGGTTATTCCCCCAAACTGTTGCCACAAAGCTGGAAGCACACAATTGTCTAGAACAGGGGTGTCCAATATTATCCGGAAAGGGCCGGTGTGGGTGCAGGTTTTCATTCCAACCAAACAGGAGCCACACCTGAATCCACCTGTTTAATCAGTTGATCTTGGCTTTCAGTAGATTCAGGTGTGGCTTCTGCTTGGTTGGAATGAAAACCTGCACCCACACCGGCCCTTTCCGGATAAGATTGGAGACCCCTGCTCTAGAATATCGTTGTATGCTGTAGCATTGAGATTTCCCTTGAATGGAACCATGAGGTCTAGCCCAAACCTGTTTCAATAAATATGTGTGAATAAAGCGAGGTCCATAAAGAAATGTTTTGTCAAGGTTGGTGCTGAAGCATGGCCTTTTCAAATGGCCAGCAGAGAGCCCTTAACCCATCTTTCGGATGAACTAGATTCTAGTTACTAGAACACCAATTGTGAACCACACGTTCTTGCCGGACCAAACTAATGCTCTTGTGGCTGAATGAGCACAAATCCCCACAGCCACGCTCCAAAATCTAGTGGAAAGCCTTCCCAGAAGACTGGAGGCTATTATAGAATGAACAGCTCTATATTCATTTCCGAATGGGATGTCCACCAAGCATATATTTTTGGCCATTTTTATTTAATGTGATAACATTGATATTTCTATCAATTTTATGGAAACCCCTGCAATGCCTGTTTTAAATGAACAGCTCAATCATTATTGTTTTTGTGGTGTAGTCAGTTTTTTGTTCTTTTACCACAACCTTGCCCAAGACTGCTAGAATCTGGGCAAACTAGATGTTCATGAACGCAAGCTAGCATTAATTAGTGATTAAAGGAGCATAGCCATAATTGTAAAAATCTTTTAGGCAATTAACCTCAAAACATTCCAAAGACTGTGATTGTAATTCACTCACTTACTGTGATTATTGTAAGCACATATAAGACAGATATAAATCGCTCCATTCAGTTACATTAAGAAGTATCTGGAAATCACTTGTTGCTGCTGAGGATGGCCCCCCACATGGGCAGAATAAAGATTACTGAGGATGGTACCACTTAAAAACCATTAAGATGGCTTGGGACAGCATTTGATAGGAAAAATTTTGCACTCAAGTCTCCATCACTGAACAGTTGAAAAGCAGACTTCATGTGACAACCATTAATGAATTTCCTGCTTAGACAGTTGTAGTTTTTGGCCATGTTGTAGTTTTTGGCCATGTTAATCCAGTTGTAGAAAGGATTTATTTATAATTACTGGTGTTACCCAGATGACGATGGGTTCCCTTTTGAATCTGCTTCTTCTCAAGGTTTCTTCCTCATAGCATCTCAGGGAGTTGTTTTTTTTTTCCTTTACCATCACTGCCTCTGGCTTTCTCATTAGGAATAAATTCATACATATAAAATCTATATCCTGAATTGATATACAGTATTTCTGTAAAGCTGCTTTGGGACAATGTCCATCGTTAAAAGCAAAATGAAATCAAATAAAATGCAATTTAACTGAATTAAATGAAATAGATTTGAAATATAAGATTAAAATATACTGTAGAATGTCACATTTTATTTGAGTTTTTCATACATTTAATACAATGCTTATTGATCTGTTTAGAACATTTTAAAAATCCAAAGTCATTAATAAAAGTCTTATCCAGACTCCCAGTACCACAAATAAAAGTCAGTTTTATGCTAATACACATATTGTTTTGTTCTTGGTTTCTGTGATCTAAAGCATTTGTGGTTAATTGGGACTGAGACAAAGACAGTGATAGACAGAGTGATAGAGTAGGTTCTGGTCATTGTTAACCAACTCTAACACAAGTACTGGATAAGAGCTCTGTGTGTGTGTGTGTGTGTGTGTGTGTGTGTGTGTGTGTGTGTGTGTGTGTGTGTGTGTGTGTGTGTGCGTGCATGCTTCTATTAATATCTCCCAGTGAGAAGCAAGGCAAGAACAATAAGAGGATGGTTTAAAAGAAGGAGACATTGTTCCTGAGCATCATTTTGTGGTGCAGCCCTCCTGTGTCAGAGGTAAGAGCATACCTTTACTTTATCTACCTGATTTAAAAATAATAATCATAATAATAATCATGAAAATGAATCATCTTTAAAATAAATTCTTAATAATTTGTGAATAATTCTGAAAGTTTTATTGTTTGCTCTCAACCTATTGTCTTTTTTTCTCTGCTATATGACAAACCATAGCAGCCTTGTCTCATAAGAGTCTAAGGTCTGATAACTGAGAGTCTAAGGCTGAAATTAGAATACTATTAATTTCCAGTTTTATTGCAAACAGCAAAGAGCTGTACAATCACTTTAATTCATACACAGATCATTTGTTCAAACCTTGAAACCTTAAAATAATAATAATAATAATAATAATAATTTGACATTCACACAATTGACTATTTACCACAGTATAATTAGCATGTTAGTGTCATGTGTTCAAAAGCGGATGTTTAATGGAGTTTCTGTAAAAGTCACAGAAGGCAAGGAACTCTTTAAAAGGCCTGATGCAGATTTATTTATGGCACAGCACTGGTGGAATTAAGGAGGAGAAAGCCGGGTTGTTATCTGAAATAGCTGGCATGCCATTATCCCCTAACTCACTGTGTGTCAGGCTGCTCAGCCAACACTTTCTTTTTAGGGTGTGTGTGTGTGTGTGTGTGTGTGTGTGTGGCCAGAGGTATCACATCCAAATGGCCAACAGTTGCAAAGCGAAGCTATTCTAAAGTGATTCTGAAGTGCATACTGAACACAAGCTGTATTTCCACATAAATCTTTGCTAATGAGATATTTGTTATTATTTTGATATCACATAAGTATGTGCCAAATGTTCGGATGGAAATTAATAATTCACAAAGTTACAGGCTTTTCCAATTAAATGTCTTGGCATTCAAAACTACTCTCCAACAGTCATTTCAATATACCAGTATATACCGAAATTGGTAAGAGGGCACTAAGTGCTAATGTAATTGATTAAAGACCAGAAATGATTCTTTCTCACATTCAAGACAAATTTTTTCAGAAAGGTGCTTGTTAGACTGTGTTGTCTCGGTAATGCTGGGAACTGAAACCTGACCTTTTTTGCAATAGTCTCAATGTCTAAAGCACTTAATTCTCCACATAGTGCCAAGCGTTAGTAACAAAAGCTTTTATTTTTGTCCTCTAGGTTGAATCCACATTGTAAAGATGCCCGAGTGAGTTACGTTTCTGTCTTCTTGGGGTTTCCCTCACATAAATGTCTACACGGAGCTTTTAGCACATTTTAGTTGAATTTTCTATTATAGAAAATTGAGTTGGGACCATTGTTAAAATTGGGGGTGGGCGGGCTTAGGGGGATACTTTTGAATCCCATTAGTCACTATTTACTAATGATTTGGGTTTTTTTTTTTTCACATTACAGGCAAGAGGTAAGTGACATGGACATCTTGTATCGCTGTGTAAATAATAGACATAGATATTTATGTTCCTTTTACACATAAGCGTTTCTAAACAAGCAGTGAAGTGTACTTTAATAAAATATAACACATTTAATATGGAAATAATTACTGCAACCCATTTATATCAGCATTACAACAGTTTTTATTATTTATTTATTTGCTTTGTTTACGTGGGAAGAGAAAATGCTCATGACTATCATGTGTGGTTTTTTTCCATCGGTTTCCACACTTTGGTTGTGTTCATGTAGCATGCAACACATTATTCAGTATTCTTGCAAATATACCAGCTCTGAGATTTGCATTTATCCAACAATGTGCTTTTGTTTAATATCCACTAGAAAAAGTCCAAGATTTCAGCGTCTCGTAAACTCATGCTAAAGGTATGTATGTGCGGTAGACCAGTGAGAAACGTGATTATGAACGGTTAAATGATTAGTAATGTAGAGATGAATGGAGATTTATTTTAATACACTTACCAAGACTTATTCGACACGAACAGCATGGCCTCTACTGTGTTGTTTCTGTATGTGTATGGGTGCAGAGCCTGATGGTTGCTAAAGCTAAAGAGATGTTGGAGCAGGAGATGATAGATAAGGAGGAGGAGAAGCAGCGATATCTGGAAGAGAAATCCCCTTTTCTACAGACTGGTGGAATGTCTTTCGCAGAGCTCCAGGTATGTCTGTGTATGCCACACACTCATACACACAAGATCGAACGTTCAACTGGATTCAAACAAGCTATTGTTAGAGCCTCGGTATTACAAAGCAGTTACTGCTTCAAAGAATTCCTGAAGCATACATTTAAAAACTAATGAGTGTGTGCTGCATTTTCTTCCGCCCATCACTGACAGGAACTGTGTCGAGAGCTCCATGCCAAGATCAACATGGTGGATGAGGAGCGCTACGATATTGAAGCAAAAGTGCTGCATAACACCAGAGAGGTGAAAACTCTTATTCATGCATGTTTTAAGAGAAAATAAGCACAAAACTGTTGCTTGATCCTTGCTGTAGATCTTAAATCTGGCCTTCTTTTATGCAGATAAAAGATCTAACCATTAAGGTCTTAGACTTGAGGGGGAAGTTTAAGCGGCCCAGTCTAAGAAGAGTGCGAGTGTCAGCAGATGCCATCCTGCGCTCTCTTTTGGGCTCCAAACATAAGGTGTCATTAGACCTGAGAGCAAACCTCAAATCAGTCAAGAAAGAGGACACAGAGAAGGTGGGGTTGTGATCTGAGGAGCTCTGTGCATCTTGTCTCTAACAAAGATTGTATAAAATCTGAAAGTGTCAAACTGGTGTGTGTGTGTGTGTGTGTGTGTGTGTGTGTGTGTGTGTACTGCAGGAAAAGACAGTAGAGGTTAGTGACTGGAGGAAAAATGTGGAGGCCATGTCTGGAATGGAAGGCCGTAAGAAAATGTTCGATGCTGCCAAGGGACCTGCGCAGTGATCAAGTGAGTGATCAACCAGCCTTGTGACCTTCTAGTAATCACCACAAGATAGTTGTACTATGAGTGAAAAGCATATCACACAGATCTCATGTAGAGCTATAAAAGCAGCAACACACTGAAGCCTAATGAAAACACTCACATAATTAGAATGCACCTTCATGAACCTCAAAGAAAGGAAATATATTTGGAAATATGCAGCATTTGTTTTCCATTTCTAGTTGAATTTGTATTTTCAATCATTAATAATGTTCCGGAATGACTACACCTTACCTTAATATTCCAAAACTGTGTTGATCTCTGGACATAACTCAGATAGCAAAATTGCTGTAGCCCAGATCCGGCCCACATACAGCGTGGAATGATGGCACTTGGCGATCCGGTCCCGTTTGCCAGATTTGGGCCACAAACAAGCCATAGCAATGCCGCATGACATGTGCCACATTTTTGCCAAAGGTGGCCCGCATTTGTTTTGTGATATTTAACACAACGGCCACTTTAGGGTCACATCCAGATGACACATTGCCATGAGCACCGCATCTTTGCCTAAAAAGACACACGTGTGATTTGGGATATTTGGGCCATATTTGCTATTATTTATTATGTGGCCCACTTCAGGCTCATATCCAAAATTAGGCCAGCAGTGCCGCATCACTGCCTGAAGTGGCCCAAATGCTATCTGGGAAAGGCCAATTTGTAAAGAAGACTTTATATCTTTAATAAGGTTCATTTTATTTGAATGATACAAAGTGAAACAATCATAAGGCCATTGCAGATGATGATTTAAGTGCAAACATAATAGAGGCCCATTTGAAATATAAACATGAGGTTATAAAATGTAATGTAATATTAATTTGATCATTAGAAGGCATAGTAGGGTGGATGTGCCTCAGTCGGTAGAGCGGGTTGTCCACTAATCCACTAATCGTAGGGTTGGTGGTTCGAATCCCGGCCCGGGTGATCTCATGCCGAAGTGTCCTTGGGCAAGACACTGAACCCTAAGTTGCCCCCGATGGCAAGCTAGCACCTTGCATGCAGCTCTGCTACCATTGGTGTGTGAGTGTGTCTCATTTGTAATGAGCTGTTTGGGAGTCAAAAAGACTTGACTCTTATTGGTGAGCTGAGCCAAATGGAGTTGAATTATCATCATTACTTTGTGCTATAAGTGTCTGTAGTAATGAAATACTTACGTTAGAGCATCATGCTGGTGATGAATCGCACTAAAACAAGTAACATGTTTAATTGCTACCTATAGAACTTAAATGACATGCACAAGGGAAGTCAGACAAGGAGAGAGGCAACACACAGAGGGGTAAAAGAGAGAGGAGAACACACCCAATATACAACCCGGGTGCTGCAATAGCCCATAGATGCGAGTGTTTTATGTATTCAAAGGTCAAAGTTCAAAACATAGTATCCATCATAAAGCACGTTAAAGAATCAATGAAAGTCACTAATGAATTACCTATAAATATATAAGACAAGTAATTAAACAAATATTTAACAACACAAAATTAGTATAACCCTCAGTTAACACCAATTTCGCAAATAAAGTTTTTATATACGTTTTAAAAACAATGCATTTATATAAATATAAAGAAATAGCTGCTCTTGATTATACTGTGTGTGTCATCTGGGGAGGTACATATTTTATTAAACAAACTTTGTATAATTCCCAGTCTGATAGTGAGGCGCAAATGTGAAATACAATCTGAAAAGTATTTGAAAAGAATAAATTATTTCTGTTCAACCATTAATTGTGTCTTAACATTTAGAATCGGGTCATTCAGACAGTCATTCTGAACATTTTTAATATCTTGTCTTCAAATACCAATGACATTGATGAGAGCATGGTGTAGTCTTGAAGCTGTTATATTCTACTCTAATCTGCAGTCGCTCAGACAGATAATCTGGTCGATACGGACACTTTCGAATGATTTAGTCTGCATTAAGCGCTGATATCAGACCCAAAATACCTCGACCAGTTTAACACATAGAAAGGTTTGGACATGCCCCATCATTATCAAATAAGGAGCGAAGCGGTTAGAAATGTTTCATGAGGAAGATAGTACATAGATAAATGACTAAACATGTGCTGGAGTCAAGAAACAGTGAAAAGGTGAAAAATAAAAAGAGACAGTATACGGGATGAATTTTAAGCGTAAAATAAAGATCTTATTCATTGATATTGCTTATTTGAGACTTAAGGAAAGTATAAATGGGGCGCACGGTGGCTTAGTGGCTAGCAAGTTTGCCTCACACCTCCAGGGTCCGGGGTTCGAGTCCCGCCAGGGCCGTGTGTGCGGAGTTTGCATGTTCTCCCCGTGTGTCGGGGGTTTCCTCCGGGTACTCCGGTTTCGTCCCCCAGTCCAAACACATGCAGGTTAGGCTGATTGGTGTATCTAAAGTGTCCGTAGTGTATGAATGTGAGTGTGAGAGTGTATGTGATTGTGCCCTGCGATGGACTGGCACCCTGTCCAGGGTGTACCCCGCCTTGTGCCCCATGCCTCCTGGGATAAGCTCCAGTTTCCCCGTAACCCTGAAGAGGAGTAAGCGGTTGAAGATGGATGGATGGATGGATAGAAAGTATAAACTGTGTTTTAGTTTCTTTATTCGATTTAGAATCAGTTTTTCTCTTCAGTTATGCTTCTGACGTATTAGAAATGTTTAGGTGCTTCCTTATATAATAATCAACACGTTTTTCTTTTTCTTTTAATAGGACATGGGCTCAGTTGAGAGTGAAGCAGTGGCAATGCTGATGTCTGCTTAATCATTTCAAGTCAAACATTACATTATGGGTTTGTAATAGGCATACTGTCTATAGCCTATATTACATATAATGTTTTTTTATATATATATATATATATATATATATATATACACGTCATTTAATGTATATGTATTCTTAATACCTAAGTAACTTACAGTATGTTATATCAGATTATATGTCAGTTTAAGCCAGTCTCAGAAATGCCTCTTAATGGTCATTGCTCTGCCGTATAGCCTGTCCAGTCTAAAGTGACTTGATAACCTTCTCTAAGGTTTAGCAGAAGTACATGTCCACCACAATATAAAAAGCAATGCAAGTGTCAAAAATATATATTCCCATTCAGTCAGAGTTGCACAACACTGGATTGTCAGACCATAGACACATTTATAACTTTCTCAATAAATTCTATTTCATTTCTACAAACAATCTTCTTGTGTTTTTCTAGTTGTGTGTGCACATTGTGCTTTAAATGTATTTTTTTTAAATCCTGTTAGTCATGTGATTAACAATTAAGTTGAAACTCATGATTGGTTGAGGCTCTAAAAAAGCTCTAATCTAATGAGAGCTATTTTATAGACTGAATAAATATGCTGCAAAGCTCTACTGATTACTTCATACTGCCGCGTCTAGTGGGTGAGAGATAATTCTGCAGCTCACACAGAAGCTCGTTCATACTGAATTTAATAATTGCATACTTATATTTATCAGCAGGCTCATAAAACCAAGAAATGGGTCACACAATTAACATTTCATCAAAAGGGCATTACTATCAGGAAAAAGGCAAAGAGCATTAGGTATTAGGGCGGCTGTGGCTCAGTCGGTAGAGCGGGTTGTCCACTAATCCACTAATCGTAGGGTTGGTGGTTCGAATCCCGGCCCGGGTGATCCCATGCCGAAGTGTCCTTGGGCAAGACACTGAACCCTAAGTTGCCCCCGATGGCAAGCTAGCACCTTGCATGGCAGCTCTGCTACCATTGGTGTATGAGTGTGCACTTGTAAGTCGCTTTGGATAAAAGCGTCTGCTAAATGAATAAATGTAAATGTAGGTATTATGCCATTCAAGCAATTACCTTCTAGGAAATGCGTAACTTAATGAAAACAATAAATATGCTTATTCTGAATGAAGCATATCATCCAAAGCGTGCTGCTAAAACAACACTCAGAGAACAGAGCCGAGTTCTCACCCTGACCCTAGACAATATTATGTTTGTAAAGAAATGGATTACAATCCCTGATATGTGACGTCATTGTGGCATAAGATTTTAAAAAATAAAAAAATTTAAAGCTTGGAGAATAAATGTCAGCCATTAAATACCAGATAGGTAATACCCATTGTAATACCCATTGTAATTTGGGAAGGCATGTCTGTTGTGTCTCACTGTATAAAAGTCATTTTAAAAACTGAAAAATTATATATTAAACAACACTTTAGAAATTCATTATTTTGTTATTTATCTCACCAGCTATCATACCGGCCAGCTATCATCTATCAGTAGCGTTTGGTCCTTATGTTTTACAGTACAGTATGTTTCGGTGTAGATATGTATAGTGGTGGTAAATTATGTCCAGTTGGGTTGGGCCATTACTTATCCAAACAGAAAATAAATGTACATTTTAAACTATAGCCCACACTAGGAAACCTGACCAGGAAGAAACGTTACTAAAGATGGATGAATGAATAGACTCCAGCCCAGACAGCAAGGTGGTGCCGAAGGTATGTCACTTTCCTCCTACCTTCCAAAGCCATTGGCTACTTTAAACTGCCCATGGTGTGAATGTCTCTGTGCATGGTGTGTTGCAGTGGTGTATTCCCGTCTTGACCAGCATAAAGAGAAGCGATCAGGCTGGAACATTATCTTGTTAGAGCCACTGAACCTACACAGGCCTATACATGCTGTTTACAGTGTTCATAAGTACACATATGCATGTAAATCAAGTGATCAGACAGCACACATGCTGTTACTACAGTGTGATGCTAGGTGGCACTGTGGACAAACAGTCACAGCAAACATTCTATTGAAATGCAGAAGACACACCCTTGTCACAAATAAACAAACAGTTGATGTTTGAAAGGTGGTGCCATTATCTCAGTGAAGAATTCCTCAGAAGTGAGGGTTTTTAACTCTTCCATCTGAAAACTTTGTTAAATCAGAGGATGGGAATGGTAATCTTTAATTTATCATGCTTCTAATTTAAATAATAATAATAATAATAATAATAATAATAATAATAATAATAATAATAATAATAATAATAATAATAATAACAATTATTATTATTATTTTATTGTTGTTGTTGTTGCTGTTGTTAACAATCCCTCACCTATACGATTCTAATAGGAATAGAGATTTACTACTACTATGGTAATATATAAACATTATTTGCTAATGCAGCAGTTTAAAGATAGTTTGTGACCTTTTTGGAAATTGTGGGAGCCGTTTAACACAATACTAATAACAACAAAATATTTAGAAAAGGAATTTCTTTCATTTAAATGTTGTTTTCTTGTTGCACTGAGCAATGCCTTCCTCAAATGCACTTACATTCATTTGAAAATGGAATCTATATACAGTACCTGTTCAAAATTCAAAACTTCAGTACATATCCACTATAGCCCAGCACGTTTACATTATGTTACAGATGGTGAATCTACATAAATCTAACAAGTCTTTTCTGTGGGTAGCTATTATTATTATTATTATTATTATTATTATTATTATCCATCCATCCATCTTCTACCATTTACTCCTTTTTCAGGGTCACGGGGAACCTGGAGCCTATCCCAGGAATCATGGGGCACATGGTGGGGTACACCCTGGACAGGGTGCCAATCCATCACAGGGCAAAATCACATACACACTCACACACTACGGACACTTTGGACACGCCAATCAGACTACCATGCATGTCTTTGGACTGGGGGAGGAAACCACAGTACCCAGAGGAAACCCCCGCAGCACGGGGAGAGCATGCAAACTCCACACACACATAGCCCTGGCGGGACTCGAGCCCCCGACCCTGAAGGTGTGAGTCGGACATGCTAACCATTGAGCCACCGTGCACCCTTAGTATTATTATTATTATTATTATTATTATTATTATTATTATTAGTAGTAGTAGTAGTAGTAGTAGTAGTAGTAGTAGTAGTAGTAGTAGTAGTAGTAGTAGAAGAAGAAGGAGAAGGAGAAGAAGGAGAAGAGGTAATATGAAACATGTTTTGAAAATCTTGGAAAATACTAATATGAAACAGCATTTTCAGGGTAATTGAAATATATACAAGACTAGATGCAACAATATGTCCAAAGGAAATGACATTTTAATATAATTCAAATAACATTTAGGTAGCATGTCCACATACAATATACAATAATTTACATAGTTGAATGTAACTGGCCAGTCTAATGAACACGTTTAGTACGTGTCTTAGAGAAGAGATATCACAGAACAGCATTCTCCAATTTTACACAAAGCCTACAATTTTTGTGTTTTTCTTGATGGCTAACCTTTCAGCACATTGTACTTATTCAGTATTTTGTATATTTTAAAGAAAGCAAAAAAAAAAAAGATAATAATTTTAAGATAAAAAGGCGTCTCTATAAGGGATCATTGTAGAGTTAATGATTCTAACAAGCTAAATGACCTATTTGCAAGAGGAAAATCCCCTGGTGTAGGGTTATCAAAGGGATTCCCCTTTTAATGGTTTCCCAAGACTAAAAGACAGAAGGACCATTTAATCAATATTTATTTTTTCTGAATCTTGTATAGCTTCCTACTTCTACTTTATTCTTCAGTTGCTTATTTTCTCAGATCTTTGTGTGTCTTTACTGTGGTTTAGTTCAGACCAGTTTTGTAACATTAGGACAAAGCAGCCATGCAGTCATGCATTAGTTTAGCAGTTGAGGTAGTGTCCGGTTGCTGTTATCGTAACAGCCTGAGGAAGAAGAAGACACGTTCGGCAGATTTATGATGTGACAGTAGACTACTTACATTTTACAAGATATATTGCTTGTCTTTTCTAAAAAAAAAAAATGATTGCAGTAGCAACATAAACATAACACATGATTTAAAAAAAAAACATCAACAGCAATCTCTAAAAAAATTATATGAACAATGTACACTAAGTAAAAATCTCTGCATACTGAATGGTAGACCTATTTAACGTGCAATATTTCCCAGTCTACCTTATTCCCTTGCTTCTTAAGAGTTTTCATAAAAACACAATTTATTGCACGTAAAATCTATCAGTGCATCATGTAACCATAGATTTAGGTGTTTCATACCTCCATTAATGCATCCATTATATCCCATCTCCAACACTCAGGATTCAGACTGAGTGTTCCATGTGCAAGTAATTTATTAGTTTATTAGTAAGTCTAATCCAAAACAGTCCAAGGTAATACACAGTAAAGGCGCACAATAAAGCAAGCATATTGCAAATACAAAATGTAGTAAACTGGCAAGGTAACAAAGGCAAGGTATTAACCAGTATCCTGGTTAATGTAAGGCACAAGAAAACCAGGAACAGATCCAGAGACGGGGCGCCACTAGGGGTTCTGGGCCCCTGGATAATTTGTACTCGGGGCACCAAGCCCCACCCAATCAAACAATCATTATCAATAAGTATAAAAATTATTTCATATTCAATAAGAGACTGTAAAGAATTACATTTGAACAGTTTATTAAATTAACTGAAATTATGCATTTTATAACTATATACAAATACCTATATATACAGTATACACAGTACAAGTACTAATTAACACCATTGAACTCTCTCTCTCTCTCTCTCTCTCTCTCTCTCGCTCTCTCTCTCGCTCTCTCTCTCGCTCTCTCTCTCGCTCTCTCTCTCATACCCAGACACTCTGCCTGTATGCCTTTATAAGCTATAAACTTGTAATTTCTCATTTCCCAAGTACAAATGAACAATAACTTTACTATTATTATTATTATTATTATTATTATTATTATTATTATTATTATTATCCATCCATCCATCCATCTTCTACCGCTTACTCCTTTTCAGGGTCACGGTATTATTATTATTATTATTATTATTATTATTATTATTATTCATTGAAGGAATAATAAGTTTCACACACCAACAGCCCCAGAAAGAAATGTGGAAATTTCTCAAACAAACAATTCACTCATGAATCGGACATCCTTACAGCACTTCTCTCATAGTCTCACTCGGGACAATGAAAACAGATTTATATGAATACATAAAATTTCCATCGATTCCTCACAGAAATCTGTTGCAAGGCTTTCAGAAAGCTTGAATATATACAACACTGGACTAGTTTTATTGTCGCTTGGTGCTTTTCCATAATTTATGAAGCTATTACTATTGCTTAATTGCATGGAAAATCCTACATTCCTGTAAATATTGTGTTCGAACTTCCAAGTATAAACATCGGGATGAGTAACTGATAGAATTTCTATATTATGTTAATTATAACAGCTTCATATGGGCTGGCTTCAGAATCATAGCTCAAAACAGGGAACATCAATCACCTTATTTAAAATATATATATATTTTGGTATTTTGTCTGCGCCATCTCTTGCCATCTACCTCATGCATGGAACGACTCACAACTGTGAAGTGTTTCTGAATAATCCACGAACGTCTTAAGGCGACACCCACATGCACTTGGCACAGTCTGAGGGCATTTATTATAGCCTGATTCTTAATAGACTGTTGCCATTTAAATAAATCATACAGGAAATTATGGGGTTCTGCTGGGCCCCTTGTCTGAAACATCCTAATCTTCCCCCCTTTATGGCATCCCTGTCCAGAGATCATACACGGGATTACATTCAGCGATAACAGCTCAGAACTCATTTGATCAATCAGCAAGGCTTCATACCTGGCCTAGTGTTATATACTTTACAAACAGAAAATTATATTGATATAACCCCCTTTATAGGGTCCCAAAGCCAAACCACTCCTGCAAGGCACTTTGGTTGTTCTTTGTGGAAATTCTCTATAATTGAAGGGTCATGGATGTCCCTTGCTGGGACCTGGGTAAGATTACATTGTCCTGCTGCTTGGAATCAAGAAGCTGGTTGTTTTAGCAGTGAGACATTCTATAGTGTGGTGGTAACTCTAACTTATATGCTAATATATTGCCTTGTTTAACCATCTTGAGCCAATAAAATGAGGACAATTCAATTTCAGGTCCTGTGTGGACAACCAAACCAGCTGCCTAGGTTGTAGTGGAATGTGTGGGTGGTGACACCTGTCTGTATCATCCTTCTTCTGATGAATTGCACATTGAAGATGGGCAGGTATAAATTCCTAGCAACATTCTTATCTAGCTGTTGACTGGTGGGAAACTGCAGGTTTCCAAGACCAGTGGAAAATAGAATGAGACCTGTGGATGAGTGGTTATAGTAAGTGAGGCTTTGAGCATACACGGCCCAGGAGAGGTAGCCGCTTGAATCTGTTTTAGTTATTGGAACAGTATGTTCTTAGGCACCTGAAAGTCTCCTGGTTTATTTGGCTTGGCCATTAGCAGAAGACAGAATGGCATTTATGTTCCCATACCCGAGAGGTGAACAGAACTCCCTGATCAATCTTTGAGAAGGCCATCATGCCGAAACACTTCAGTAAACATGATCTCCTCTGTCCTCATGGCTCATGGAAATTTGGGGAGAAGTACTATAGCAAATGGAATGCTTTAGGGAACCTGTTGATTTTGGTTGGTTGGTATGAGTTGTCTATTAGCACGGACATGGTCTCATACAGAACAGGCCTTAACAAACCTTTAAACATTGGAATTAAAATAAGGCCACCAGAAATAATTTTCCACCAAACGTCTAGTTTTTTGGATGCCAGAGTGTCTGGAACTGAGGGAAGTATGAACCCACTAGATTATAGTCTCCATCAAGTCAGATGGCACATACAGTTTTTCAGGAGAACATTCAAGAGATGCTCGATCGCCTTCTTGAGGCCAATGGATGTCCTCCATGATATCCCAATGTATAGGATCCCAATACATACTTCAGTTCATCACATCTGCAGGATGATTGCTGGGATCCGGCAGAAATGATGAAATCCTGCAGGATTCCTGTAGGGTTTTTTTTTGTTTGTTTGTTTTTGTTTTGTTTTGTTTTGCAAGGATGGGCTACTCACACTAGAGCCTGGATGTGGTTTCTCCACTCAACGCTCAATGATTCCTCCTACTGGATGAAGTTACATAATAATTCTAGAAGACTAAATTTCATAACTTTAAAGACTAAAACACTCAGGCACAGTTTAATTTATTTTGATAGACTGCCTTCAGATTAAATTCTTTCAGCGTTTTTTTTTTTTTTTTTTACATCAGATAAGAATGTATTTATTTGTGCAGGATGGAAAGTTGGCTTACACATGATTAATTACATGTTCACATTCAGGTCATCTGTAAGGTGGTAAAAGTGATAAATGGAAAATTCTAATTATTGGTTTGTGGACTGGAATCGTTTATTAATAGAAAACCCATGTAGTATTCAGAGGTTTAGGGCGTTGATAAAGGCTCCTTTATTGGATAGTATCAGCCCACATTAGTGACTCATCAGGGTTGCATTGCAGGATTCTGTCAAAGCAGTTGTCACTGAAACCATTTCACCTGGGGATATAGAGCATTCTCAAACTCTCAGCTCTCACACTGCAGGTTAACTTGAAACAGACAAGCCTACAGAGCACTTGGGTGAAAGTGAAAAATAAATCCTATTGGAATATGTATAGAATCGAAATGAACAAATTTCAACCATTCGCCTGTATCAATGTTTGTGCATGTGTATAGTCTGTACCTTTGTTAATGTATATACTGTATAAATGCATGTTAAAAAGCAACTATTAGTTTATTTGCGCAACAAATAACCGCACTTGACATGCTTAAAATATAAATTTCCCTTCCTATTTGATTATTTCACCCACCCACTGATCTGTGAATCAGGACAGGAAGCCATTTGCATTTTTCATGGCACTTTCTTTTAGCTTGTAAATTAAATTAAACACGCTTGTGGCCTAAATACTTCATTATACTTGTATATGAGGCTATTGTGAGCTGTGGACTGTCATCACTGTGTCCAGTGATAGATCAGAGCTTTTGGAGTGGCGTCAAGTAGCCATGTGGCCTAAGCTCACAATTTCCCAGTCTCCCCTGATAGAACTGATAGAACCCCCAAGAGCCATATGTATTGTAGCTTCAAATCAGCCATCCACGCTTCATATCTTCCCCTTTAACCCTCTTCAGAGCAGAGCTGAGACAGAGAGCCATGCTTGGTGGATTAGTTCATTGCTGGCAAGCTGTGCATAAGATGTATAAATAGACACATTGGATTGCTATTGTTTCCGTACTGAGGCATGTATGCACTCATACTACAGAGTGTTTTACTAACTATGTAAAGCCCTAAAGGTGGTCATGTGATACAAGGACTGTTTATAAACCAGTTCAGATTTGATTCAGAGTTCAGACTGAGTCAGGGGGTATTGTAACCTTTTAAAGGATCCCCTAGATCTACAGAACACAAAGGCAGGTAAAACCAGATTTGATTGTCTTTATTCCTAATTACTGTGGCTTTAAATGCATGAAAACTTGCACAGGTGTGAATATACGAATGAAATATCATTTAAGTAATTGGAATTTTTTTGATGGTATAAAAGATTCAATGTTGCTGATATTCGTTGTTGTTGTTGTTGTTGTTTTTGTTGCTGTGGTAACTTATAAAAGTAATGTAATAATACGGAAACTTGCTGAGGAAAAGGAAAGAAAACTATTTATCTTTATGTGAAACAGATCCAAATATGTCCAATACAGAAGAAGTTCTATACGAGTAAGTACTAATGAACTATTTCAGAATGTTGTTGTAGTTCTTAAATATCCATGCAGAGTTATTGATTATTTACTGTAACCCATAATGGATATTACTACACTGTGTGTCAGCTAATCTAAAACAATCATGTTCTCATTTGTTTCTGATTCTTTCAGGGAGAATGAGGGTAAGAAGCTACTGCAATATCACTGATACAACATCACATGTTGCAAGTGTTATATATATCTTAATCAGAATCAGAATGCATTGAATACAATGTGACAGATCAAAGCAGAGAAATAAAGCTTATACAGCAGGAATATAGGGTTGGGATACTGCATCTGTTTATCATTTCACTTTAAATATGGATAGTATTCTGGCAGACAGCTTTGTAATCCTGCCACAACAGGACCGTCAGACAACATCAGCGATAGAACCGCACCCACTGGATCACACGTGGACTACACTTTCCATAATGTCTGTTAGAAACTTTTTGCATGGGTGTGGTTTTGTTTGGGCAATGTGGCTTAGCCCAGTCAGGAATTGCTGCAGGTTTTGGCAAATGAACAAACACACAGGAATGAAGCATTGTGTTACAATACATGTTTTTCTATGCTCCTGCTATTTCTGAGCTCAGAGTTGTTTCTCAGTAAGGAGTGTACTCTTCACGACTGTAATGAATCATAACAATCCTAACTATGCCACCAAAATCTCCACTTTACATAATAAATACGTTTCCCACTAATTTGTAACAAAACACATGACCATTTATACAAGTCTTCAGACTCTTTTCTGACACCTTTCAAAGTTGTTTTTTGTTACCCAGAGAAACCATGTTAAGGTCACTAAGCTATCCAGTTTCCATTTTCTTTCTGGCACACAGTGGCAATCCAGAGGAGAATGTAATTGTAACCGTTCTGCTCTGGTTAGTGAGACAAGCAGCTTTGTGTTGGGAGAAAGAGGCAGAGCTAGCTGAGGGCTCTAGAGAGAGGTGTTGTTGTTAGCTGCACAATGCTAATCTCCATCAATCCATCTCCTGCTTTCAATTCCCTGTAGACAAGCTCAGGGCTACTGCTCACTTTCTCCTTCAGTAGAAAGCTTTCAGAGTAGACTTTTCAGTCTTTTGTCTCCAGTCTGGAGTAATTGTGTGATATGAATCAATTTCTAAGAAAATTGTATGCTAGCACGTAATATTCATAATATTCAGCTTTTGCTGTTCTCTTACACTTGAGTTGATTTGCATGTATTTTGTGGCATTATAGTAATATTTTTGTGAATGCGTGTGTGTTATAGCAGTATACAGTCCCAAATGCATTACTTCATTACTTAACATTTCTCAACAGAATTCCGCTGAATAATGTTGAGCTTTATTGTCATTTTGTTGCGTTGTGTGTGTAGGTGTGTGCATTAAGTGTATCCATTAGTTGGGTGTGTATGAGCCAGACTGGCTGAATTGTCTGTCTTTAAAGGATGGCTAATATCTCATTGTGCTATCTGCTTTTTTGCACAGAGGAGGAGGAGCAGGAGGTGGAGCAGGAGGAGGAGGAGGAAGGTAGAGCAGCTTTAGCTAATGCTAATGATGCAATGGCTTTACTAATTCAAACAATGATCAGCAAGCTGTAAAGTTCTGCGGATTGTCACAAACAACTGAAAAAATGTACAAACAACTGAAAAATGTACAAACAACTGAAAGAATGTATACCTGCACGGTGCAGGTCATAACCTGGCTGATGAGTGGGAAATCTGTGGTGCTCATTAGATAACAGGCAAAAGACCAATTCTTTTGTTTTCCCTATATACTGAACACATTTGGGTTCGAGATATAAAGACTATAGATCAAGATTTTTATTTCCTGATATTTACAACTAGATGTGTTAAAGAACTTAGAACGAAGGACCTATGGTCAAGTAAAATAAGTAAATGAAAGTAAATAACACTTAACAGTATATTTTGTTGCATGTCCCATGCTTGCAATAACTGCATTATGCTGGTGAGCCTTTGACATCACCAAACTGGTGTTGCTTTTACAGGATTTTACAGCAGCTTTTTTCATTTGTTGTTTGCTTTGGAAGGGATGGGGGGCAGTGCTCCCTTCAGTCTCCTCTGAAAGTAAAACGCTGCTCAACTGGATTAAGGTCTGGTGACTGACTTGGCCGGTTTAAAACCTTCCACTTTTTCTCCCTGATAAAGTCCTTTCTTGAGTTGGCAGTGAGTTTACTGTAGATCATTGTCCTGCTTCATGATGAAGTTCCTCCCGATTAATTTGGATTCATTTCTCTGTAAATTGGCAAACAGAATGCTTCTGTGAACTTCTGCTGCTATCATCATGAGTTACATCATCAGTGAAGATTAGTGAGCCTGTTCCGGAAGCAGCCATCACTTTGCTAGAGGTTAATATTCGTTCCACAACTTTTGTGGCTCATCTCTGTATCTCTCTGTAAATTCCAGTCTGGCCTCAACATGTCTGGTTGTTAGTACACCAGTGGTTTCTTTTTTTTTTTTTTTTTTTTTTTTTTTTTTTTTTTTTTTTCAGGACATTCCAATTTGTTGTATTGGCTATGCCCAAAACTTGTGCAGTGGCTCTAATCAATTCCCCCCTCTTTTCTCAGCTTCAAAATAGCTTTCATTTCTCCCATAGACAGCTCTCTGATCTTCATGCTGGTTTATCCTTTTTAACCACAAAAGGAGCCTTCACAAGTGAAACCCAGGGCTCAAATCAAGAGTAAACATTCAGAGCTATTGATTGTATGAACAATCTAACAGGGCACACCTGGGCAGTAAGAAACACCTATCAGTTACCTGTTCCAATATATTTTATCTCTTGAAAAATGGGTGGGTTCAAAGAAAAGGTGCCATGTTCTAAGCTGTTCAACACATCTAGATGTAAATATCAGTAAATGAAAGTTGAAATTCTGATCTATAATTTCATATTCATCTTCTGGTCTTAAACCCAAGCGTCTTATAGTGTATAGAAAAAGCAAAAGACTAGGGAGTTTCAATACTTTTGGAGGGGAATGTATATACAGTGAAATTCTTTAACAAAAAAAAGGAAATGTGCAACATCTTGAGTATTCACTACCCAGGATGGTGCACAATTTATAAGTCCGATTTTCAGTGAGTCTTATCCCTGCCTTTGAAGCATGTGTTCAGATGACACGCAGATGGATTTGATCTAACAAGCATCATCAGTTTTTATACACACTTGTGGAGTCTGTGTCAAAAAAGGGGATAATACTATGAAATTCATGTAAATATTTTTTAAGATTCTACTTTTCAATCAATGTGCTGATAATATAATTTATAATGAAAACCTTTGAATTAAATTGAAAAAGAATGCCATGTAGAAGCATGGAAATTTCTGGTGCCAGTCACGGTGTACGGAAATGATACAGTTTACAGGACAATTCCAGTCACAGGTTAATCACTACTGCTTCAAGAAAACACCGAAATTTCAGGCTATACAAGAATGATGGCATCACGTATTGAATGAAGGTTTAATTCGTTTTTTTTTTTTTTTTGCACGCAGTCAACATTTAAATAAACAAATCAAATAGTCAACAGTCAACAATGACCGAAAGAACTAGATCGCGGGTACAAGCGGCCGAAATGGGTTTTCTCAGGAGGGTGGCTGGCCTCTCCCTTAGGGATAGGGTGAGAAGCTCGGCTATCCGAGAGGAATTCAGAGTAGAGCCACTGCTCCTTTGCGTTGAAAGGAGTCAGTTGAGGTGGTTCGGGCACCTGGTAAGGATGCCCCCTGGGCGCCTCCCTCGGGAGGTGTTCCAGGCACATCCAACTGGGAGGAGACCTCGGGGAAGACCCAGGACTAGGTGGAAAGACTATATTTCCACACTGACCTGGGAACGCCTCGGGATCCCCCAGTCAGAGCTGGTTAATGTTGCTCAGGAAAAGGAAGTTTGGGGTTCCTTGCTGGAGCTGCTACCCCCGTGACCCGATTACGGATAAGCGGTTGAGGATGGATGGATAGATGGATGAACATTATTTAGCTAAGATGTGTACTTTGCTAGCTGTCTAATTTTCTCACATTAATGAGAACTGAAAAGGATTTAGCAAACTACATGAATCTCAATTCCTGTCTTATTTTTTGAACACAACCACTGTAGCTGTGATTTTCTAGAAAACAGCGATTCCACAGCAGTGGCTATATGAATTAGAGGCTAGCAAAATGAAATGAAACCACCACCAGTGGCAGCATGCTAAATTTAAACAGTGGCCTTTTTCCTTCCGCATATCCTCGATATTTATTTAAAGAGGCACAAATTATTGAATTATTGATGTGTAGAAAAGATCTTTAATTACTATTTTTTTATTAATTATATGAACTTTATTTACTTTGAAATTTCTACACCTTCTTACTTTCTTTATCAACATCAACATCAAAATTCCTACCTAAATTTCCTTTTTGAAAACAAATACTTGGTAATTGCTGCAAAATAAATCCATCAGAAATCAAGAAATCCATCAATTTTGGGAGTCCAAGAGAGCAAAATTGGCTGTCAATCACAGTGACAATAGCCAATTGCAGGCATGTATGTAAAATAGGGTAGATAGCACTTTTTTCCAAGACCTTTGTATGGTTCTATGCATGCCACTCATCTGTTACAGAAATAAAATGTGTTAGTTCAAATTGTTTTTTCAAGCAGTTATTTTTATCCTTATATTAAAACATTTTAAGGTAAAAATCTCTAGATCTATGTGTTATATATTCCTGCTTATTTCTTTGACCTGATAAATGATCTGCTAATTGTTATTACAGCATTGGTGTTTGCAATACCATTATTACAAAAGGCTGAATATATGCAATAATACACATTTTAAAGGATCATGCTTGAGCTAAAAAAACAAAAATGGATTACAAATAATAAGCATGACTTCTTGTAGGAAATCTATAGGTGGATATTTATGCTGGGATTCCTTTTATAACCTGTCCTTGCAAAAATTAGACATAGTTTACAGTCTGAGCCTATCTATCTATCTATCTCTCTCTCTCTCTCTCTGTATATATATATATATAACAGCTCCCAACAGCACAGCCAGCGGTAAGCCTTTAATTTTTCCCCTAGTGGTTGCAACAGTAAACATTTGTTTTAAGGGTAATGAAAACCTCTGCCTCTTCCCTTTGAGTCAATTATATGAGCACATTTTTATTGATGAAAGCTTCTTACAGTATTTTATTACCTCACTGTTGGGCCTGCGTTGGTCTTCTCCTCTCATAGCTATGAGAAAACATTACCTAGAGCCTTTCTCTTTCTGTAGGTGTGGCCATGGAACCTGGAGAAGAAGGTTAGGATAGCATATGAATTTGACATTATGTTTTTATTTTTTTTTTAATGGTTACCTTGGTTTTCAGACTTTCTATTCTATATCTTTCTTCTTCATAATCACTGGGTGGTACAGAAGATGCAAAACCAAAGCCAAAGTGAGTGACTGTGTGAAAGAAACATTCAAATTTTATTAATGATTTAGGAGGGGAAAAAACTTGTTTATTGTTATTTTTTCATTTTCAGATCTTTTCTGCCACCCATGGTCCCTCCCAAAATACCTGACGGGGAGAAAGTTGACTTTGATGTGAGTACGGGTTGAAGCATGACTGAACATTTTAATCTTTCTAGTCATAGTGTGATTGCCAGTTTTCAGTTCCTAGGTATAAATGTGTAGAACAAATTGGACAATTACCCCTTGAACAGATGGTACTGTTTCTAATACTGTATTACTGGAAAACTAATAAATAATGTTCTGATGTTGGTTGTTCAGGATATCCACCGTAAGCGCATGGAGAAGGACCTGACAGAGCTACAGTCCCTAATTGAGGCACACTTCGAGAGCCGCAAAAAAGAGGAGGAGGAATTAATTTCCCTATCCAGTAGAATGGTGAGTTACAGAGAGATGTATTTTATTACAAGTCAGGAACTGCAAAGAAATTATTTGGGGAAAAACAACATTTAAAGTCAAATGGTCTGGACTTAAAAAGTGCTTTTTTTAATTAATCTTAGTGGTTCCACATTGTTTCTCACTGACCCATTCACACACACACACCAATGGTAGCAGAGCTGCTATGCAAGGCACTAACTTGCCATCAAGAGCAACCTGGGGTTCAGTGTCTTACCCAATCACACTTCAACATGTGGAGTCATGTGGGCCGGGAATCGAACCGCCAACCCTACGATTCATGGACAACCCGCTCTACCACCTGAGCAACAGCTGCCCAGTGCTAATGGAATGCTTACAACAGTTCTGCTTACAACGGCTTACAACAGGATTGCTGCAGGATCCCTGGTAAAATACTGAGCTCAGGTTCCTTTTACATGTGAGCCTTGGCCAAGTCAAGCACAATAACTACAAACAACAAGTACAAACAAGTACAAAAAACATGCTTCCACAGAACCTAACAAATAATACTGATAACAGCATCTGTGACACTAAAGCGAATATTTCAGTCATAGTAACATCTTTCTTATAAATATCTTCAATTCTATTCATGAGATTACTTAAACAAGTTTCTGTATGCCATTCTATGATGATGGAATGCTGTAACTTAAACCTTTTACCAAATTACGATCTCATCAACGGAACATAAAAACAAATGTAACTATTAAAATGTGAAAGATGTGTCATGCTTTTTTTTTTTTTTTGGTAACAGTACAGATTGATAGTTGACCAAGAATGACCTGATATACAAACATACTCCAGTGTTAGCCGTCTGTGCATTGAAAGCAGAAGGTAATCACGCATTTGAGAAGCGACTATGATAGGTCTGGGCAATTTTATGAAGCTTAAAGTTCATATGGTTGCCAGAATCCAGTGACTTCAAAGCTGCGTTTGAAACATGCAAGAACAAAATATCATCATATTATAAAACAAGTTGTGGAGTTTTGGATTTCCTCCCACCTCCTAAAATCATGCCAGTTGGTGAATATGCTTAATTGCCCCTAGGTGTGACTGTGTGGATCTGTGTGTGTGTGTGTGTGTGTGTGTGTGTGTGTGTGTGTGTGTATGGTGCCCTGTGATGGACTGGCGCCCCATCCAGGGTGTGTTCCTGCCTCACACGCAGTGTTTTGTGGAATAGTCTCACCGTGACCCGTGACCAAGATAAAGCAGTTACTGAAGATGAATGAATGAATCATTATGATTATTTATTCCGCCACTACCCACTGAAGGGCTTTATTATTCTGGCGTAAAAACATATGTTTGTTTGTTTTTTTTTATGTTGATTGACACTTTGTATTTTCTTCTGAAAATGAGGAAAAACGACGGACAGAAAGAGCAGAGCAGCAGAGAATCCGTGCAGAAAAAGAGAGAGAACATCAGAACAGGCTGGCGGTGAGTCAACACATTTGATCAGTTCAATACTCAAGGGTTTATCCACAGAAAACTAATATGATGTGTACACTTTAGGAAGAAAAGGCACGGAAAGAAGAGGAGGAGGCAAAGAAAAAAGCTGAAGATGATGCCAAGAAAAAGAAGGTTCTGACAGGTTTACAGTTCACCGGGTACATGCAGAAGGTAATGCTCATTAATCCTATCATTTTTTGGGTGTAGCTAAGTGACTTTCACCTGATTAGTTTTGATCATTGTGTTGATTTGCTAACAGACAGACAGGCGGGGAGGACCGAGGAAACAAACGGAGCGAGAGAAGAAGAGAAAGATCCTTAGTGAACGGCGTAAAGAGCTCAATGTTGAAGACCTGAATGCTGAGAAGCTCAGGTACACTGCAAATGTCCAACCGGCTTCAAAACGAATAAGTCACAATTTAACTGATAATGCATCTTTTTTTTAAAAAAAATTGTTTTATAAATGCTGAAAAGTCATAGACAAAACTACGAGGACATATCAGTGACTGGTTCATCCTGTTTATCGTCTCTCATGTCATACAGAGAGAAAGCCAACGAACTATGGAAGTGGATGTACCAACTCGAGGCAGAGAAATTTGAACTGCAGTACAAATATATACGTCAGAAATATGAGGTAATCTATTGGCTGTAAACGTGAATCTAATATAACAAATGTAAAAGACACACTCAACAAAGTTGGTAGCCATTTAAGGCAGTTACGGCAACCTCTTTTGCTAATTTTCACATGAACGTCTGTTGACAGCGTTATTAAAGCATAACTCATGTAGGCTGTGGCATTTACACCTAAGCCAGACTTGGCAGGACTAGCTGGTTCTGCTGTATATCCAATCCCTGGATTGCGTCCCAGATATTTGAAAGAGACGGGCATACTTTGTGTAGAGGCTATGTGCCATATCTCTGTTTCAGTGTCGTATCTCTGATTCTGTCCATAGGTCACTGTTCTGAGAAACCGGATCAGTGACCACCAGATAACGTGAGTACTTACGTTTCATGTTGTTTTCGTCGTTCTCTAATCAACTAAAAAGATACCTCCTGACTTAAAGTAATGCATTGACTTCAAAATAGATACCAATTGGTTTCCTTCAATAGCTTGTTTGCAGTCAGGTGATTCTGATGACACACGAAATTCAGATGAAGAGCAGGAAGTGAAAAGCAGAATGGAGGAAAGTCCGTACTGTACTGGTTTAGACACTCAGAGAAAATCACAACATACGTTGGACGTGATCCTTATGTTATGAAGATAAACAAACAAAAGACAAGAAAAAAAACTATTATTTTAATGTTACAAATTACGGAAGTACAGCCATCGTTACGTAAATATAAACATAGCATGTGTAAGTTGTATTAAATTACCTTTGACCCTTATGAAAAACAACTTTTGGTACAAGATAAAAGCTCCTCGATTTGAGCATCCATAAATGATGCAAAACATATTCATTTTGAGTTTGTGATAGTGCTTCCTGTGTAGAAAACCACTTCCTGCCGTCTATCTGGATTTCGCGCCACAGCAACGCAGTGACGTGACGTCAAGCCAAACAAGCTATACAGTGACAGTTATAGACAGGCCCTGGAAGTGTTACGGCTCTTCTTCTGTCTCTTCGTGTTTGCCATGTTCCCGAACATTCTGTTTGAAGTAACAGCTGGCTTTCATGACGCCACGACCTTTGAACTAGGCCCATCGGGACTAACTACACAAAAGCACGGTGTTAAATAAAGGTGTCTCAAAAAAGAAACACGGCATGGAACACACAGAGAGACATTCAACCTGGGTGGATACAATTGCAAGGGAAAGACAGAGAGGAAAGACAGCTGAGAAGCCACACTAAGCCGTATGTGAAGTCAGGCAGTATAATTATACCAACCAGTCGTACAAAATAAACCACAGAACTGGCATTCAAAACATCAAGTCCTCTAAATCAGCTGGACACCCAGTCAGTGTCCCTAACACAAAGGTAACAATTTGCATGAGTCAACGCACAGGTGTGCATTTTAAAAAAGTAATAGTAATAAAATATGGCATGACCCATGAACTTATGGCATGACCCATGACACCATGAACATTGTTAATTTCATTTTTACAAATATACTTGACTCATAGCAAATCTGTGTCTGCTTGCAAAGGTGACGCGTGTGTGTAGTCACCAGTAATTTACTAAATAATGTCTGGTCCATCCCGTTTCTTCCCTCACCTAATAACGACTCTGTTCCCTATTGTTTGGGTGTCAGGAGGAGCTGGAGCTTATATTCTGCTTCATGTTGGATGACCTTTGTACAAATCCCATCTTCTATTTCAAAAAGGATTAAGACATTTCTTTAGGCCTGTCTCATGGTACAAATGATGTCTGTCATGCTCATATTCTTCTCTATCTCATGAATATGTGTCAGAGGTAGATCAGAAATATCAGAGAAATTAGAGCCTGTTCTAGGCAGACTGGCACAGGGCAGGTTGATGAGTGAGTGGAAAGTCAAAGTGAGAGAGAGAGAGATTGAGAGATTGTGTGAGAGAGAGAGAGAGAGAGAGAGAGAGAGAGAGAGAGAGAGAGAGAGAGAGAGAGAGAGAGAGAAAGAGAGAGAGAGAGAGAGAGAGAGAGAGAGAGATGAAAAAGAGAGAGAGAGACAG
>JAFFST010052136.1:4283-17282 GCA_022414735.1 Noturus placidus
GTGCCCCACCTGTTGTTGATTTTTCACAAAAAATTACAGTTTTATATCTTTATGTTTGAGGCCTGAAATGTGGCAAAAGGTCAAACAGTTCAAGGGGGCCGAATACTTTCGTAAGGCACTGTATATAGGCCGTACTTGTCTATAAGCCGCAGGTGTTCACATTGTAACATGAGATATTTACACAGAAAGATGATACACAAAAAGATTTTTGAAACTTTTAATTAAATACATACCGTAAATGCATTTTTCCGAACAATGCCTGTAACACGGCTGGTTAAAAAAAAAATACAGTTGCCTACCATGAAAAGTCATTGATCGCTATCGTCATCTTCCTCCTGCGCACTAAAACCACAAAAGTCGTCTTCTTCAGTGTCGGAATTGAACAGCCTCAGAATTACTTCGTCACACACTTCCTCAATCTCTCTTTCGTTGTTGCTCTCAATGTCACTTACGTTTCGAGGCAAATTCGCCCTTGAGCTTGTGCTGTCCTCTTCATCACGCAGCAGTCCAGCCTTTTGAAACCCATTGGTGGTAGTAGATTTTTTGACACTGCTCCACGCTGTTTGGATCCATTGGCAGACCGTGAGAAAAAGTTGCTTTTCGCATGCGGCCAGTTTTGGTAAATGATTTCTCATCCAAGCCTCCCACTCAACTCGGAGTGCCATGTTAAATGCACGATTCACACTGATGAAGAGTGGCTGCAAATACTTTGTGTGTTTTCCATGATGAGGGTGTGTGCATGAAGCGCAAAATGACTGATCTGAAGAATTTAATGTGAGTGCGTTTGATTTAATTCCAACAGTTTCATTGGTCCACTGTGACCTGTTCGGTAATTTCATTGGTCTGATGTGACAAGGCTAAATGTTTTGGCGGCATGAAGCTCGTTAACCCGTAAAAATCCATTAATTTGCCGCATCATTGTTTAAGCTGCATTGTTCAAAGCGTGTGAAAGAAGTAGCGGCTTGTAGGCCGGAAATTACAGTACACTTTTTAAAAAATTTCTTTCTGTGGAGCATCTACCATACGAGTTCCTGTGAATGAACTGTTACTATAGAAATGATAGTCTTTTAGTACAAGCGCATTAATATAAAGCTGGGATTTGACTTACAACCATAATTACTGTCAGTGTTACTTTTATAGAAAATTCATCAACAAATTCTGACCAATCAAAACAGAGAATGATGCAGTATAATCATCTATCTTGTATAATACAGGATGTCCCAAAAGTGTCCATATACAGGGGAAATTAACACTTTTTAGCAACATCTCTTCCGAAATTTTTCATACTTTTATATAGTTTGAATTATACATTTCTTCAGATCGTCTTTAAGAACGCCTTTGACAAAGGAAATCATTGAAATCATTCTCGTGGCTGGATAAGGAAGCTGTCGTGAGGTTGCGATGGACTTTAACAGGAAACATGGCAAGCACATCACATACACGACACTGTCGCCAAACTTATTAACAAATTCAAAAAGACTGGAGGTGTTGCGGACCGACAGAGAAGTGGACGTCCACCAACATCCAGTGACGAAAGCACAACCGATGTGGTGCTGACAAACACAGTCCCAAACACAGGAGACTTTTGGGACACCCTGTAGTTTAATAAAACAATCAGTCTCTCTCTACCTGGCATTTTGTCATCAACCTTGCAGGTTTCGACCATTTTGGCAGGAGGTTCAGTGACAGGCTCAGCAGCTTTGCTCTCTGCGCCTTGGGTTGTAGGAGACTTTGGTGTTTTGGGCGACTCTGTGCAGACTGGTTTCTTCCCCAGCTGAAGCTGACTAGTGAACTTCTCATGCTAAAGAAAAACCACAAAAACTGACACATTATTGCATACGTCACCTATTATTTCTAGTCCCAACTTAACTACAGTATGTATATGCCTAAGATTAAAGGACTGTTAGTTTACTATGAAGGACCAGTTTGTATAATACACCTAAGATGTTATCATATTTACGGTTAAACAGAGTAAATGTATGTTAGGGTACCTTTAAAGCCTCCTCTGGAACATGCAGTTCTCCTCGGACCACAGTGAACAAGTTGGTATGTGCAACAGGTTAAGGAAGAAGAAGAGCTTTTTATTCAGTGATGTACTGTAGGTACTGTAGGCGAATACAAATGCAAACAATAGATACAGAGACAACAAAAGCCACAGAGGTCTGTGACGCACATTAAACTCAGATTTTAGTTAGGGAGTGACTGCAGGTGTTTTGAAAAAGGATATCATATCCAAACCTTAGCTTATCGTCAATCTTCAATGTGATATACATCTGCTCCTGGATTCGAACATCGTTCACGAATGTCTGAAAAGAGGTGACTTTTTCTTTAGAATTTTCGTGACGCTTTTCTGTTCGAGAAACCTTCTGTAGAAACTCATACTGCTCACGAGCTCCTCAGAATATTTCACTGAGGTCTCATAAAGCTTGGCATGGCTCGAGAAATGCTGTGGGTTCTGCAATAAAAAACTTTTCCTCTCCTACAAAACGACAAAGGGATTATGCTATTGTTGTTTATTGAATTAAGGTGGATCTTTTGCCTTTTTAATCTGAGGTTCATCCAAATGCACTACTGAACTTCACACAGAAGTAATGCTGAGATGAGTTTGCTGAGATTTAAAATGAGGTTCTTAAAATCAACTACAAACTGCTGCTCCTTGTACATGCCATGCTCAAATTGAAACATGGCATCATGCGGAGCCTGACCTAATAAAAAGGCATAGCCCTTCTGTATGTGCGCATGTGCATGTGTGTCTGTGTGCGCGGTAAATATCCTGCTGTGTCGGGCTGATTTCACCAACAAAGCACTTTAACATGAGTTAGAAGTTTCCACATCAAAAGTTATCTCTCTATGGTTCTTCATGACGTATCAAAAAGTCAAAGGAGAAAAAACACTGTGCTGTAATGGATGACCAGAGTGGGGGATGTGTGCAGGATCTTGTCCTGCTGATTCTTGATTCTTCAGCCATCCACAATTCTTTGCTGAACGCACTACACTGAAAGCAGCTCAAATCACTCAAGAAATAACCGTCTCACATAAATACACAGGCAGAACCCTTAGAGAGAGCATAAACCAGAGAACACGTCTAAAGAAGGTTGTTATGGAGTCATAAATTCATTTGTCCGGCAGTGTTTCCTGCCACAAACACTGGACAGGAAGAGTAATTCCAAAGCAGAGAAGTGAGTCACACTTCCTGTTTGAGGAACTGTGTCACACTAAAATGCTTCTACTGACCGCAGACGGAGGCGGACACGCTTACAATAACACGACACATGACATATACCGCACAAATTCTCACCCAGACCCTGACAAGTATTTTGGAGATTTATATAAAAAATCCAATAATAAAACAAATAAGCAATCAGAAATAATTTTGTGGGATGAGATACAATATAGTGTAGTGAAATGTATCTGGGTTTGAATCAGTAGCTTTAAAAAGAATAAAAACATAAGGGCCCATTAACACTGATGAGTGGCATCTTACTCACCCCATTAAGGCTCCCCAAGTCCTTCACTTTGTGCTCATCACTTGCTGGCTCATAGTTGATCACGGCGTGCTGCTTGTCCACACTACGAGACTACAAACATTAAAAGACATGAGAAAACACATTAGGTTAAGTAGTCATTTATCTGACATTTAAATTGTTCAAAAAAAAAAAGTTCCTGAAAAACATGTTGTCCTATCGTCCAAGCTCATGAGTTGGAATCAATTCACTTCAATTCAATTCTAATCCCTGTATAAATGTATCCCTAATGAGCATGCCAGAGGCGACGGTGGTGAGGAAAACCTGCCTGAGACTACGTGAGGAAGAAACCTTGAGAGGAACCAGACTCAATAAGGAACCCATACTGATCTGGGTGACAGCGGATAGTGAGATTATAAATCATTCCCTTCTATAACTGTGTGGTTAGTCTATTTTGTTGAAGTTATCAGCTGTTCACTGATGGAGAAGATGCCAGTCCTGAAGAAACCACAGCCATCCATTGTTGAAAGTCCAAGAGAACAAAATTGGCCATGCTCTCTAGTTGGGACAAATGGTGTGACTCTCTCCCCTGTCAATTGGAGCAGCACTAGCCAATCAAAAGCATCTAGGAGAAGTAGCTTGTGTGTGGGAATTGGCAAATTACCAAATTTACCAAAAGCTTGAAACAAAACTGAATACAAAGTCAAGACAAAAGCATTACTTTTGTCACGGTCTGACCAATAACTGACCGTGTTTCAAGGGAAGATAATTTACATTCATAAAGTGCCTGGCATGGAAAAAAAGTCTTCAATAACACTCTTACTGCAAAAGTAATTCTGCATTTATTAGATATATTATGTGTAATAGCAGCATATTCTTGGTTAAACCATGTGACAAGTAAATTAAGTGTTTAGTCAAAATAATCACGAGTGGGCAGTTGGTGTCCCCCCCCATCATCCCCAGGCCATTAAGAAGAGAGGAAAGAAACATTCCACCAAAACAAAGCGTTGCTTATGGTCTTCCACATGATAGAAAATGAAATTCAAGAGCCATTTTTGAGCGTTGTGGGCCAGGATCGACTCCTAATAAAAGAAAATACTGTGCAAGTATACATTACTGTATTGTGCAATTCAGTTATATTAATTAAGTTATATGATGTGACAAATAAAACTGTTTTAAAAAAGGTATAAAAGTATAAGCAAATTATCCAAATGAACCATTATATATGTTAATTAGAGCTGCAACAACTAATCGATAAAATCACTAATAGATTATGGAAATCGTCACACTATGCACTGTGTACTCTACCGTCTAGTGTATGAATTTTAGAAAGATAATATTATCTCAAATGGAACATTAGCGTTTATTTTTTAACTAACCGGAAGTATAAGCCGCCTCCTAGTTGATGGCGCATAATGTCATACACACAAAATATGACGCCGCTAGCTTTAGCAGATACCCAGAGTCAACATTACCTTTTATAAATAGTAATGCATAAATACCATTATATAATATAAACATATATATCAATTATATTATATATAAGTATTCATGCATTATTTTTATGGATGCACTAAAAGCACAGAATTAAACTACATGAATTAACTGTATTTAAACTGTTAACTGTTGATATTTCTGTAAAGCTGCTTTGAGACAATGTCTATTGTAAAAAGCGCTATACAAATAAAAATTTATTGAATTAATTGAAAATTTAAACTGCATGAAGCTAAATGAATAATATATATTCAGGTGTGTGTATGTGTGTATTGGGTTCTTTTCAATCTTATATAATTGGACAAACAGTTGTGTAAAGTCTGAAGTTTATATTTGTAACATCCAGTTTGGGGATGTTATTGTAAATAAACGGGAAAAAAATGGCACTGAAAGTTTGCCCCGCCCCAATCTGATTAATCAAAGAATGATCGACCAACTAATCGATCATGAAATTAATAGTTACTTGCAGCTCTACTGTTAATATCACTTCTTTTGGATGCGGTGCTATATTGTTTTGTTTATTTCGGTGTACTCTGTCAGCGCTGTGATGTGTCATCTGTCAGATTGTGAATTTGGATTTCATTGCTTCAATCACATGACAGTATTGGCACGCACCTCTGCTGTGTTTTGACAGTTTACCCACTCATACTAGAGGGCCTCGAAAAGTATTTAAAAGTAACCTATGAGCTGTTTGTCCCACTTTCTATTAATACAGCACTGTGACGACCACACATGCTCTGACAGTGTCATGCTGATACTGTCAGGTTACTCAGCAGGAATAACTCATGGATACATCTCTTTCCATTCCAACTGTGATCAATAAAAGTAACGCTAAAATGCCACAGGGGTCCGCAGGAGCCTGGTTACCTAGCTGACATCAAGCAATAAGAAAAGGCAGAAGGCATCATCTAACCTGCAGCATGAGCTCGCAGTCATCACGCCCCACAAATATCATCTCACGGGGCAGTCGGTGGCGTGTACCCCCACTGCTCACCAGGAACCAGGATGTCAGGCTCATCTCTGCTTTCTGTCTCTGACCTGAGCCCCTACGTCATCCTGAGAGAGAGAGAGAGAGAGAGTGAGAGAGAGAGAGAGAGAGAGAGAGAGAGAGAGAAAGAGATACAAAAGTGCTGAGATCTGGAGTGGAGATCCAAGAAATAGAATTCATTCATTCGTCTTGAGTAATTGCTTGTTCCTGGATCCAGAGCATATCCTGGGCACACTGGGTGCAAGGTGCAAATATGCTCTGGATTGGAATACACATCAGACAATTGCAGAGCACCACACACTCACATTCACTCACACCTATAGGCAATTTAATGTAGCAAATCCACCTTGCTGCATGCACCTTCCTGCAGTGGAAGGAAACTACCTACAAGAAATAGAATGTCTACACAAATGAAAAAAAAAACATAATTCTTAGCCACACAGTAAATGGTTTTGTTCTTGCAATGTATCATGTAATTCAATGCATTTGCATGATTCAGGCAGAAAGGCTCTTGAAATGCCTTGAAATGCGCAGCATTATTCAATGTGTTGACCTAATTTCCACTGCAACAGGATGTCAGGGCGGGACATATGAACTTATGGGGCAGTGGCTGCTTGGCAGTTAAGGCTCTGGGTTACTGATCGGAAGGTCGGGAGTTCAAGCCCCAGCATTGCCAAGCTGCCGCTGTTGGGCCCTTGAGCAAGTCCCCCTTTGCTCCAGGAGTGCTCTATCATATCACCCTACACTCTGACCCCAACTTCCTAACATGCTGGGGTATGCGAAGAAAATAATTTTACTGTGCTGTAATGTATATGTGACTAATAAAGACTCTTTAACATTATTTCAAGCGGCTCCTCACCATTTTTAAATAGCTAATAGCGTTTTGCTTACCTCACAGACCGGGCGTAGATATACTTGACAGTTACTCACAAATAACTAAAGAGCTGCCACAAATACATCCTTCTTCAAAGTGAATTCAATCAAACCATTTACTTCTTTACAGCCAAAGACACATTTACGGCCCATGCTTGTTTTAGCGTGAACAAAGTTTATACCATTAGGACGGTTCTGTATTAACAGCTCATCACTGGCATGCTAGAGAATCTTGTTTAATTTTGAAATTTCAAACAGGCCGAGTGGGCGGGCAGACAGGGAGATAGGTTTGATTCATAACATTCCTGTGTTTTCTCTAACAGCAAAGCGTGAGCGAGAGAGAGAGAGAGAGAGAGAGAGAGCGAGAGAGAGAGAGAGAGAGAGAGAGAGAGAGTTAGTTGAACACCCTTGTTCACTCCCGCTCTGATCACTAGCAGATGCTGCCGGAAGTGATGTATGCTTCTCGTCTGCCCTCCCAGCATCCCTGTTTTTTTTTGAAAAAGAGTTCACAATGAACTGCCAAAGCCTACAACTGTGAAATAGAAAACATGTACACCCAGCTTCTTGACCCACAAGCTGAAATGTTTCTAGCTAAACGATCTGACGTTACTTTCACGCCTCTCCCCTCGAGTAAACTACTAAACTACAACTAAACTAAAATCATGATTGACAGCTACAATTTCACACACATAACAAACACGTTTAACCAAGAGGCAGGATGCCCATACAGAAATATGTGTGTGTAATTATTAATGCTGGGTATGCATTGGCCAGTACTCATAAACTTCTCTTCATTCAGATGTCTATTAAATAGGGCTGTAACAATATTACCTGAGGTGTGATAAACATTTCAACTCAGCTCTGAAAAAGTAGCTTCCATGTTATTTCGAATCACGACAGGCTAAAGGCTAAACTCCTGTTTTTAACAAGCCACTATTATTAAGCCCAACCCTACATACACACACACACACACACACACACACACACACACACACACACTCTTTCTCTCTTTTGCAGGCTCTCTCTCTCTCTCTCTCTCTCTGCTGCTTTAAGACAGCATTTCCTGGCTGATCCAATCTGGAATATAGTAATCACTATAGTGAAGTAGTATGGCGAATTCTAATCGGAAGGTCGTTCAAATGCCAGCACTGATAAGCTGCCACTGCTGGGCCCTTGAGCAAGGCCCTAAAAGTGCCCAAGCAATCAAAACTGAAGTTTTTTTTTACTATGTGTAAACCTTACGGTTATCTATAAGCTAGTGTGTTCCTGAACAGTCAGTACTTTTACATGGTCAGTACTTTTTACAATAATTCCGATATTAACCCGATTAAGACAATACTCTGATTAAGAATTTAGCATGTAAACAGCAATTTAAAACTTAATCTGGCTAAAGTCATACTCGAAGTAAACACGAATCGAATTAATACATTGGGAGTATTCCTATTTTAGTTGCATTATCAAAGTGCGTTACAGACATGTAAAATCCTTAATCACACTATTAATGTCGTGTGTGAGTTTTCACTGCATTTTGTGACAGGACACACACACATGGCAGTGCTCAACCATTTGACGGAAAACAAGATGGCAAGCCACATAATTACCTACTATATAGTAGGTGAAAGTCATGTATGTAGATGCATGGGATGCAGCCCACGGCTTCAAGCAGTCATCTATTTACACATACAGCATGACAAATAATTAACCACACTTGAAGCTTTCGTAAAAGTAAAAATTAAACATCCACAACTCTATATGGTACCATAACGAAGACCAACTGTATGTTGATGTGTGAAATTCTGTTGGGAATGACGGACGGCGTGGCGTGGGGACGTAATGACGTGTGCCGTTAATGGATCCATGTTCTATAACATGTAAAACAGAAACATGACAAGAATACTCTAACAGCGACTCATCTAAACACCTTAATCACAATATTGTCTTATTCAGAATAAGGTCAATAATTAGATTATTGCTGTCCATGTAAACATAGTCAGTGACAATTCACATTTAGAAAATATGCACATTCAACATTCACAGCCTCTCTCTGCCACCAATACCGATCAACAATTCTGATGACCTCGTTCATGTTATGTATCAAGAGACTCTGAACTCCAGTTCCCATCAGCCACTGCGGGGAACTCATGTCACATGATCACCTGCACCTGATTCATGTTTTGGGTAATAAGCACATGGGTGTATATCTAGCCGTTGTCTGCATTATGTCTTGATCTTTCGTTGTCTTAGACTTCTGTCTCTATGTCATGATGTTTGTTTCATGCCATAGTGTTTTTGTCTAGTCGTCTTAGTGTCTTTGTTTTGTTGTTGGTTTATATAATAAATGTTTAAAATTCTGCGCCAGCCAGCATCCGTCTCAACTTCCAATCGTGACAGTTCACATTATGCGCTTCAGCTTCTCATCAGATTTTCTGTCCAATATATATATATATATATATATATATATATAAATTAGTACCTAACACAGTATGAGATATACACGAAAACAGAACAAATCAGGATGGGGCAAATACTTTTTCTCACTGGAGGTAGACAACCACAACCACAACCACAACAACACAAAAAAGATCACAAGCTAGATACCTACTTATATAACATATTGGACAGTTTGGAATATAATAAACGCCTTGAAAACTATTCAATCACTCCTAAACCCCTTGACCTTAGAAGAATGTATTCTGTATGTCCACATGAACAGAAATCTGATGCCTGAGGATTTGAGGACTGTGAGTTTGGCAGGATGGCTGTTAATATCCCTTGCCATATATTTCGAAAGGAGCCAGCAAGAAATAGCTGCATAATGAAGACTAGGACTCGAACCCAGGATTCAGCTGCCTAACCACAGGGAAATCATTAGAGGCGGCAAATGCCTGCAGGAGTTTGGGAACAAGCACAACGTGGCAGACGACTCATGGTGCTGTACCACACCAAGGATTCCCTTAAACACACATGAAAGCGCTTTAGGCACTGGAAATGTTGGAATGAACTAGCTCTGCTCTAGCAGACATGCACTTCTGAAACAACCCATCTAATCCAGCAAATCATTTGCTATTATTCTACTAGGCAGTTGATATGAGAGTCGATGTTAAGATCTGGTTTAGGAGTTAGATTTTAACTAGAGAGTGCCGACCCTGATAGTTTTACGTGTGATGTTTAAAGACGAATGAATGAGAAGTCTGACTGCATTTTTTCTATCGGCAACGCTTTCCACAGGCTCTTCATGTTCTTGCCAATGGAGCAACATGCTTTGTCAGTGAGTGAAAGAGTGATTCGTTCATGCTGGCTCAAAATGCATCCTCCCCCTCTCACAGCCTGAACAGTCAGATTGTTTTAGACTGTGTGCACTCTGTGGGGAACAGGAAGTGTGGCAAAGGCTTCCTTCCATCTGCTCTGACTCCTCTCTCGGTCACTATCGACTTTTCAGAGAACACTGACTCACCTGTCTTGTGGAATGATATGACCGGAAATTGTGTTTGATTGACAGTAATCACTTTTATAGACGTTAGAATAAACTATATATGTATAACTTCTCCAAACGTAAGTAACAGAACAATATTCTGTTTCAAAATTACTTTTCTCCAAATCTAATATTATAATATAATTACACTGTTCCTACATGGAAACCTCAGAAAGTCCCACATAACTGAAATCACTCCAGATGATGTAACAGCTGTGGGATTGTCCACGTCCCCATGACCTCATACCGTGATGCAAGAACTATTCATCTCTACAAAGATCAGCTAACATCCCCTGAATACCAGCCTGTATCAGCAAACTCCCTTAAAGGATCACAGTACCTCAGGTAGACGTTATATTGAATGACTCGCGTGCAGCCGAATTAAATCTTCAAGAAAGAACTGACTAAAGTACATAAATTTTACAATGGTTCTACTCAGAAGACACTTTTCCTTTTGTTACTGAGAATATTCATAAAATAATTTGAGCTCAAGATCACAGAGGTGAGAGGTGTAGCTGGATACAGTAAACCAAGCGTTCTGCAGGACAATCAAAAGCTTTTAAAATTAAAAAAGGAGAGATGACAAAAATACACAGAAATACATCCTAGGGTTTTGAACATACATTCACCCAGGATGCTTGCAAAAGTCTTTTCCATCCTCTGTTGCCCTCATCATAGGCAATTATTTTAAAGATGGAAACACAAAACTACATGATTGCACATCATACACACATGTTAAAAAACAGGTGTATATGTAAATATTACTGATGTACTTTTACAATTGTGGTGATAGGTAACTGGTTCATGCTGCAGTTTTCTAATTCCTGTGAGAAGTCAGTGGCTGTACAGTGCTGCATCACAGGAGGACATTGCATTGTTAGTGTACTTACAATGGTGTTTAACAGGAGAAAAAAAATCAAAAACTCAAACATACTTGAAAAAAGTTATCCAATACCAACTGGACCTGTGTGAAAATTTATTTTTTACTATTTGTTACTAATTCCCCAAATCTATGAAACTGCATTCATAACGGGGTTCAGCTGGACTAGACACAACCAGGCCTCATTACTGCAAACTCTGTTCAGTCAAATCAACACTTAAATAGAACTTTTTCAACAGTATAAAGGTTAAAAGGTCTTACCCAGTAACACACTGCCAAAATTGAAAGAAATTCCAGAAATGATGAGGAAGGTGATTGAAATACATCAGTCTGGGAAGGGTTACAAAACTATTTACAATGTTCTGGGACTCCAAAGAACCACAGTGAGAGCCTTTATCTCCAAATGGATCAACTCTGTACAGTAGTGAACTTTCTCAGAAGTGGCCGACCTTCCAAAATTCCTCCAAAAGCACAGAAACTACTCATCCAGGAAATCAAAAAAGAGCCAAGGACAACATCAAAGGACCTACAGGCCTCTCTTGCATCAATAAAGGTCACTGTTCATAGACTCCACTATCAGAAAGACACTGGGGAAAATGGCATCCATTGCAGAGTGGCGAGGTGAAAACCACTGCTAACACAGAAGAACATTAAGACTCTTCTGAATTTTGCCAAAACACACCTTGATGATTCTCAAACCTTTTCTGACAATGTTCTGTGAATATTCTCTGAATGGGAGCACGGTCAGGCTCCACTGTTAGCTCGTGAAAACATTGTACAGTGATGTCCAGACATGTTCAATACTACATTCATGTATGCTATATCAAGTGTAGAAATAGTTGCAACAGCAAACACTGGCATGAAAGTTGCAGAATGCAAAGCAGTTATGATAGAAACTTGGCTTAGCTAGTTAGTGAATTTCAACATGATAAGCACAATTGTGTTGACACCAGTAATAGCATGGACAACCAAGCTTTGGAGCCTGTACCTGCTGGAGAGTGTACAGATTCAGAGGTGAGAAAGCTGGACACCCTACAGGACTAAAGTGCTGCTGCATCACTCCCTTTATCTAGAGATGATCATCTAGGTTTATACATTTGTCTACTTTTATCTTTATTCTTCTCTTTTTATTATATTTATTAATGCACTGTCCTTTTATTAGTTGGACGCTTTATTCCACATGATACTGTGTGCATCCACTTTACTTATTAACGTACAGATATATGAGTGTGTCTTGCTAGTTTTTGGTGTCTGTAATTGTGTACTGTTTTGACAAAACAATTTCCCTCAGGGATCTATAAAGTACACTATATATCCATCCATCCATCCATCCATCTATCTATGAAACAAGGGTTACTTCCTAGTTGAATCGCATTGAGGGTAATTGTAGTAAACTGTTAACCAATGGGTGCACGGTGGCTTAGTGATTAGCACGTTTGCCTCACACCTCCAGGGTCCGGGGTTCGAGTCCCGACAGGGCCATGTGTGTGCGGAGTTTGCATGTTCTCCCCGTGTGTCGGGGGGTTCCTCCGGGTACTCCGGTTTCCTCCCCCAGTCCAAAGACATGCATGGTAGGCTGATTGGCGTGTCTAAAGTGTCCGTAGTGTATGAATGGGTGTGTTCAGTCAAATCAACACTTAAATAGAACTTTTTCAACAGTATAAAGGTTAAAAGGTCTTACCCAGTAACACACTGCCAAAATTGAAAGAAATTCCAGAAATAATGAGGAAGAAGGTGATTGAAATACAGTGCCTTGCGAAAGTATTCGGCCCCCTTGAACTGTTCGAACTTTTGCCACGTTTCAGGCCTCAAACATAAAGATATAAAA
>JAFFST010052138.1:15753-31139 GCA_022414735.1 Noturus placidus
TGAAAATGAATCATATGTAATTAAATCACATGTACATGAATCATAAGTAAATTGATCATATGTAAACTGTTATCGGGGTAAAAAAAAAATGTTGATTCTGTATTGATATATCTTCTTGTACTCTGAAAAGTGTATGAGAATCAATAAAAATTGTTATTACAAAAAAAAATTTATATTGTCTCGCAGCATCCGGCCAACTTCCTCCTCTATAGGCTGTCGGCACGCCTCCGGGACCCGATAGGGCCGCTGCTGCATCACCATTCCTGGCGGGGTCTTTATCTCATGGTGTACCAGCTCAGTCATTCCTGGGGAGGTAGAAAAGACATGCGTGAACTGCCCTATCAGTTCTGATACTTCCTGCCTTTGCCCGGGAGTGAGGTCTTATCCCCACTGGACCAAGGTACTGTCCTCCTTGCCTGTCTCTATGGTTGCGAATGCCGACACCATTGGTGCTGGCTCTACCCATTTCTTCAGCAGGTTTATGTGGTAGATTTGTGTGTTGCCGGGCTGTTGCAGGCATTAGTTTACGGCCCCTTTTCTCTCGAGGATGGTGTACAGCCCTTGCCACCGGGCCAGGAACTTACAGCCACTGTTCGGCACCAGGAGGAGTACCCGGTCACCAGGTTGAAACTCCCGGAGTTGACCTGGGCAGTCGTACACTTGTTTCTGCTGCTCTTGGGCAGCTGTAAGATGCTCCTGGATGATCGGGGCTACTCAGTCGATCCTCTTTTGCATGTCCTGTACATATTCGATGACTGAGTGGAATGGGGATGGCTGCTCCTCCCAGGCCTCCCAGGCCACGTCCAGCAGTCCTCGAGGCCGCCGTCCAAAGAGGAGCTCTAAAGGGGTAAAACCCGTGGAGGCCTGGGGGCACTCGCGGACGGTGAAGAGGACGTAAGGCAGGAGGAGGTCCCAATTCCTCCCTTCTTCATTTAACACCCTCTGTAGCATTTGCTTTAGGGTTTGATTAAACCTCTTGACAAAACCCCCCAAGACCCCCATAGACAGACGCCTTTAGGTGTTTTACCTGCAATAGCTGACACAGATCACACATTAGCTTAGAGACAAAGGGGGTACCTTGGTCGGTCAGGATGTCCTTGGGGTTTCCCACCCGGCTCACGAGAAGTAGCAGCTTGTTTGCAGGAGGTGGCTTTGCAGAGGGGAACCGCCTCAGGGTACCGGGTGGCATAGTCCAGGATGATGAGTATGTACTCTTGCGGATTTGGGAAGTGGCTCCACGAGGTCCATGCCGACCCACTCGAAGGGTACGCCAATGCTGGGTAACGAGATAAGAGGTGCCGGCGGAGGCCTCCGTGGGGCGGTGTGCTGGCACCGAGTGCATTGCTGACAGAAGCACCGGACCTCCGGGTCCATTCCCGGCCAAACAAAATGATCCCAAGTGGCCTCCGAGTAGATGAGCGTGGGCCAGGTGCATCAGGATTTGGGTTTTTGGCTTGGGCACTACGAGGTGGTCCACCTGCTCCCCTTGGCAGCAGGCCCGTTGATAGCGGAAGCCGCCTTGGACGAGGAAGTAGGAGGAGGAAAGCCTTCGTTTAGGGTCCTGTTCAATCCCCTCTATCACTCATACCTGAGCCCAGCAGTGTTTCAGGCGGTCATCCTCCTTCTGCTCTTGTCCAAAATTCCCCTGCCGGTTCACCTGGTGAAACACAGACGATATTGGGTTAGAAGGTGTGTGCGGTTTAACTTCTGCGGTGGCCAGAAGCGAGGTAGGCCTGTCGGGCTTGGTTCTCCCTCATGCGCTGAGATGTCATGTCGAGCCCTCGTGCTGGGTCAGTCGGGATTCCTGGCCAGTCTCCTCCAAAGAGCAGGGGAACCGGAAGGTCGGGAATAACACCCACTTGGAGGAACCAGGTCCCAGGTTTACTCCAGACCTGGACCTCAGCTGCAGGGACTTCCTGGGTATAACCATGGATGCAGGTTACGGTGATGACCCCGCTCCAGCCAAGTTCTTTCAGTAGGACTGTCGGTTGGGCGAGGGTCACGGTGCACACGGTGTCCAGCATGGCAGTGACCAGGTTCACCTCAACCCACACCATCAGGGTAGGGGCTTTTGGCGGTTTCTACAACTGGAATGTTCACCCCACCAACCACGGCTTACAGACCTTCTTGGTTGGCTCTAGTTCAGGCTCTGTGGGCATGGGGTTATCCACGTGTATCTCACGTACAGGTGAAATTCGGAGGGTCCTCCGGGTTACTGGATAACGCTGCCAGTTGGACCGGTGGGGCAGAACCCCTAGGGCTGGGCTGTGGACTCTCCGTTCTTCCTCGCTGAGTTCCAGGGTGGCCAACGTACACTCCAAGGCGGTCAAGAGCTCCTGGGGTGTCTTCGGCGCATGCACACCCACAACCTGACACTCTCCGGGGCGAAAGCCCTAAGGAACTGGTCCATGGCTATCTTTTCCACAACCTCGGTGGCGGTATGTATGTCTGGCTGGAGCCACCTCTTGGTGATGCGGATGAGGGTGTTCAGCTGTCCGCGAGGTCTGGCTCCCGAATAGTAAGCACAGCGATGGAATTCTGCTACGGCCTGGTGGGGAGTTCGCCCACACCACGCCAGGACTTCCTTTTTCATTTCCCTATAAACAGCGGCTTCCTCGGGCATGAGGGCGTAATAGGCCGTGCGCGCCGCCCCCGACAGCAGCGGAACAAGGATGCGGGGCCAATCTTCGTGGTCCCATTCTTCAATGCGCACGAGACTTTCGAAGGTTTCAAAGTAGGCCTCGAGATCTTCCTCCGGGCTTAGAGGGGGAAGCAGGCTGCGGACCTCGCGCCCCAGATCCGGGATTGCCGTGGCGGCAGCTTGAGTCGCTGTCTTCAGGGCCACTAACTCCTTAGTCGCAGCTTGTAGGCTTTGGGCGAGCTGCTGCGTGATGGTATGTTGCTGTATGCTGACCTCCAGCAGGCGCTGTAGCAGAGTATCCATGTTTTCCCAATGGCCTTATGTGGGACGCGAGAATCACGGCAGACGGGCAAGGGGAGAGAAAAAAAAAAGCTGCAAATTTTTTATTTATTTATCTTTTTTTTAAGTGGGCGGGTCTGTTCTCATGCCCGCATCCCCCACCAGTGTAGGGAAATAGCCCGTGAGGGCCGGACCGTAGACATTCTGGCGGACGTTGGTTAGGTGAAAACAGAAAGATTGTCTCTCTTATTCCTTTTGCGGCTATGGTTTAGGGGTGAGAGGGTGTGTGTGTGTGTGTTCAGGAGTGTGCAATCGGTAAGGCAATGCTGTGTGTGTGCGTCCAACAAGTGGCGGCCCTGTCTAGGTCCGAGTCGTATATTATTTAAGATACTCTGCTGAATGGTGGATTTTCACCACACGACGCACCAATCACCGGCCAGAGGGGTGTCGGCGGCTCTGTCCTACCGTTACATGTGCCATCAGGTTTTCGCGAGGCTGTCTCTTCCGTGCCTGTGTGGGAGTTGTCGAAGGAGCGTTTTTGTTACCTTGCGTGCCAGCTGTCGGTCCGTCGTGACAGTGTGTATGTATATGTGTTTATATATATATATATATATATATATATATATATATATGTATATATATATACACAGACATACATAGTCATTTTAAAGTATAAGTTGGCAGTCTAAATGCTAAACGTCACATTAAAATAATATGTACTATTATATTCTATTCAACTCTTTTAGCCGTATTTTTATTCTATTTCAACTTTAAGCAAGTCTACAGGGGGTTTGTCCTCATCATGTAGGACATCAACAGATTAGCTCCTTAGCAGCTAGCCAGCTATTTTAAATAACGTTAGTTGTGTGTGTGTGTGTGTGTGTGTGTGTGTGTGTGTGTGTGTGTGTGTTATGAGATTTGTATGTGTGTGAAAGTTAGATTAAGCTCCAAAGAACAATGAACTCCAATAGTTTTAGCGTCTCTGTGAAACTCAACTTTGTGTTAATGCTGAAATATCTACATCACTTCTCACATCAGAACAAAGTACATTTATTTCTAAAGCATGTAGATCAGTGTACATTACACACACATTTACTTTAATAACATGTCAATACTAGTTTATTAGTAAGGCTGTTCATTTTATATTTTTATCCTGACATTAGAACCATGTATTCAGGTAATCACTTTATTTCCCACCTGATGGAAACACCTCATTTCAGAATCAGATAAATACATCTAACACTTCATCATTTCTCTTCCAGGCTGTGTGTGTCTAATCTGACAGAGGAAAGCTGTAGAGTTCTGTCCTCAGTTCTCAGCTCAAACTCCTCTAGACTGAGAGAACTGGACCTGAGTCATAATAACCTGCAGGATTCAGGAGTGAAGCTGCTCTCTGTTGCACTGGGGAATCCACAATGTACACTGGAGACACTGGGGTACACACACACACACACACACACACACACACACACACACACACACACACACACACACACACACACAGAGCAGAGTTTTAATAAACACAGCTACATCTAGTTTCCATCTGTGGTGATTGTAATTGTAGTGATGTGATATCTTGTCATTGTTGTGTGTGTGAGATGGAGAGTAAATGTTCTGTATATAAAGATTTGGTGTAGTTGATGTTTTCAGAGCTACAACTGAGTGTGTTAAGTGTGAGAAGGTTTTCTTTCTTGCAGGATGCAGTACTGCAGTATTACAGATGAAGGTTGTGCTGCTCTGGCTTCAGCTCTGAGGTCAAACTCCTCCTCACACCTGAGAGAGCTGAATCTGAAGGGTAATAATCCAGGAAAATCAGGAGTGAAGCTGCTCTCTGATCTACTGAAGGATCCACACAGTAAACTGGAGACATTATAGTGAGTTACTGACTTACTGTCTCTTTATTCTACTCTACTGTATCATACTGAATAATGTGTGTGTGTGTGTGTGTGTGTGTGTGTGTGTGCTGGTGTTTATGCTGATGTTGTGTGTGTACACTGATGCTCTTCTGTCTTTCAGCATTAACTATAATAAACTCACCAGGACTGGCGTATGACAGGCGTCTCACCTCAAACCTCTTCTCCAGGATAAAGCAATTTTGCTGAAGAGTTAGAACCCCTCCCACATTTCACGCAGTTTGGGAGCTGAATCATTAAACTTAAAGGGACAGAGCAGATACAAGTCTGGGGCGGCTGTGGCTCAGGTGGTAGAGCGGGTTGTCCACTAATCGTAGGGTTGGCGGTTTGATTCCCGGCCTGGATGACTCCACATGCCGAAGTGTTCTTGGGCAAGACACTGAACCCCAAGTTGCCCCCGATGGCAAGTTGGTGCCTTGCATGGCAGCTCTGCTACCGTTTGTGTGTGAGTGTGTGTGTGTGAATGGGGGTGTATGAATGGGTGAATTAGACACAGTGTAAAGCGCTTTGAATAAAAGCACTATAGAAGTTCGCCATTTACCATTTTACCATTTACCAAGTCAAGAACAGGCAGAAGGTCATACACAGGAGAAATCAACACATGTAACAAAATATCTGCTGTACAAAGCAACGGCAACGATCTACCCCGGGGATGGAGACTGACGAGGCTTAATTACACGTCCGGAAATGTACAGCCGACTAATCCCAAAGCACGATGCAGGAGCAGGCATGTTAATGGTAAATGGTCTGCACTTGAATAGTGCTTTTTTTAACCTAATGGTTCCAAAGTGCTTTACATAGTTTCACATTCATGAGGCTTGTGCCAAAGAGGAGATGAGAAAATACAGTGGACAATTTCCCATGTAACCTGCCAACTTTTGCTGTGTCATGAACACAGTGTCTTGGTCAAACCAGGAGATGATTCAGAAAAGTGCCTATGCAACATTGTGTGTTCAGCATGCATGGAGGCACTGGTTCTGTACATAGTGTTCCATGAAATAACACCAGAAATAACACAAATCAATACCCTCGGGCACATCTCTCTAATGGCCTGATGAGGTCCATGTCAATTCTTTCAACTGGGATCTTGAATAAAGGTAATGGGCACAATGGTGCTATTGGGGTGGCCAATGGATTTGCAGCTGAAATTAGTGGCCTGGTAACAATTTGCTTCCACAGCTCCTTTTTGATGCACCAGTCAACTTAACACTACCCATATGAGTTGATATTTGACACAAACACACACTTTCTTTCACATAGATCAATACATTCAAGTGCATTCTACATGTACATACATGCACACTCTAAAAACAAATGTTTAGGCTCAACAACAACAACAAAAAACGACCACTTCTAATGAATTATGACAACTTTTAATGAAATTAATTTCAACCAACAAACTACACTGAATTAGAGATTTTTTTTTAAAGTTGATTACACTTAAAAATTAAGTTGTTCCAACTAGTTTTTTTTTCCACATTATTTGAAAGGAATTTGAGTGTTATGTACTTAATTACCATAATTATGTACACAACTTTTTAAGTTGACAATCATTTTTAAAATTCCGTTGCTTCAATTAGATTTTCTCCAGTAGAATACAAACTTTTAAACCAGGAGAAATTACTAACTTCAAGTTGTATAACAGTATTATTAAAATCAAGTGTAATTTACAATACACTTATCATACTAACATCTCTGCAGTTTTTATAGACATAAAAACACTAAATGAAATGAGCAATATAGACAAAAAATAAACACTTTGCATGTACTACTTTTATCCCTCTCTGAACTATCCACAGTCCAAAGGCTGCTAATTCTGCTCAAAGATCAAACTGACTACAATGGAGATAGAAGGCTATATGTGTGAATTACAAAAGATTTTTTTATTTCTTTAAATGTGTCAATATATGAGATTAGATTACACATTGTGTAAATAGAAGTAACAGAAGAAAGTAGTTAGGGGCACAGGGTGGCTTAGTGTTTAGCACGTTTGCCTCACACCTCCAGGGTCTGTGGTTCGAGCCCAGTCGGGGCCATGTGTGTGCGGAGTTTGCATGTTCTCCCCGTGCGTCGGGGTTTCCTCTGGGTACTCCGGTTTCCTCAGTCCAAAAGACATGCATGGTAGGCTGATTAGCGTGTCTAAAGTGTCAAGACAGGGCAAAAGAGACTGTTAGGCATGGGGGGAATTAAAATTTATCCATCCATCTTCTATACCGCTTATCTTTTTCACACAGAACCTGGAGCCTATCCCAGGGATCATCCGTCACAAGAATGAAAACTGAAACATTACACATTTGTTTTCCCAAATCCTCTTTATTACAAAAGCTCAGATCTAACATATAAATAACATTTATATGTTAATAGACATCTCTGTATTTATAAATATAACTATAAACTCTTAACTCTTGAATTTAAGTGAATATTTAGATGGAGACGGGTTAATGGCATACAGACAAGCATACAACCGCAAAATCTGAGATATCTCAGTGGTTGACAGAGCAGTTATAGTGCGGTTGAGACCAACAAAGTACCCTGCTAAATTATCCACTGCCTCCCATCCAGGAACACCACTTGAATCACACCGACTATCCTGTAAAAGGAGAGGGACACAAAAAAACAAATCTTATATTACAAACATGATTTCAGGAAAAGTTCTGCGATAAACTATTGTTCACAATTCACAAATGATTACATGTTAGTCACTTTACCGGAGCTGATGGGCCAGGAACACCGGAGTTAATGTCTTCAATGTCACTGTGAAGAAAGTGAGAGCAATGCTGGTTTCCTAGATTATTTATTTGTAAATATGTGAGAGAAATTGACTTATAAACTTGACTGTGTTCAAAAGTCAATCTAAAAAAAGGATTACATGTAGATTAATCATGCAACAACTCATTCATAGCACCTGTAAATTAATTTTTCCTAGGTAATTTTACTGACTGAAAATCTAAAAATTGGCACATTACCTGGGATGAGGAGTTGAATGAATCTACATGCATGTTAAGACAGCTGGAGGTGTGTAATGTCTCTAAACTGAGATCGGCTGACTCACATAGTGACATCTGGATGTGTCTCAAACTCCTGACCTTCAACCTGCATCTCTGGCAGAGTGATGCCCATTTCACCATGCTGCAGTCTTATATTGGACTGTGGCACTGGCTGCTTTCCGGTACTGGTCTGTGGGGCTGGCTGCATGGCAGTCCTGGTCTGTGGGGCTGGCTGCTTATGCTGACTGCCTGGACTTAACCCTGTCTGCTGAGCAGACTGGAAAAAGTGTTAGTGTTTCACTAGGTCTGAAAATATTTCCAGTGTTTTAAAAATATTTCCAGTGTTTTCTTTTTTTAAATCGACACAATACAAACATAAATAATGAACACGTTTCTGTTATGAAAATGTAGATATTGGAAGAAATATAGTAATATTACAGCTACATGGCAGTGGTCACCAGTGCAGGTAAAATTATCATGTTTATCATTTGCAAGGGATTCTTTTCCCAAAGAAGTTGTAAATACGGGTCAGGTTGTGTGACGGACAGCGGAGCCATTTGTTCATGACCCTGACCGGAGAGCACACAGCGCTACACACACACACACACACACAATATATATATTATAAAGCTTTTTTAAAGATTTTTTTTGTACCTTTGGATAAATTCAAGGTGAGTCTAATCATTCATTTAACTAATCTTATTGTTATAGGTGGTTTAATATTGCAGGGGCTGGTTTAAGAAGAATAATATAGAAAAATATAGAATAATATTTAAAAAAAAAGCCGCCAGAGAGAACTCGCAGCTTTTTCTGATGAGCCAAAAACTTGTTTGGGCTGTATTAAAATACATTGTGTGAACACAGAGAGTAGGAGAGAAGCAAACAGACACATAGAGGGTTTTTCTTTTAAACAGTGCTCCTGTCACTCATCTGGAGTATACTGATGTTATGGTGACGATGAAGCAATGTCTAGAAAATTCCAATATAGTCCAGCATTGCTGGAAAAGGCAGCATATAAAATGTGCCTGTATTTTATTATTATTATTATTATTATTATTATTATTATTATTATTATTATTATTATTATTATATCATTATTATTATTATCATTATTATTATCATTATTATCATTATTATAACTACTACTTAAATAAAGAATATGTTTGAATTACATCCTGTAGAGTCCTTAACAAAAACAGTTGTTACTAACACTTTTTCCAGTCTTCTCAGCAGACAGGGTTAAGTCCAGGCAGTCAGCCTAAGCAGCCTGCCTCGCACACCAGTACAGCCGTGCTGCCAGCCCCGCACACCAGTACAGGAAAGCCGCCAGTGTCATACACCAGAACAGGAAAGCAGCCAGTGCCACAGAGCAGTACAGGGAAGAGGCCAGTGCCACAGTTCAGCATAGGCTTCACAGACCAGTAATCGGGCTAATGAATCGAATGTAATCAAGTACAATCTATGTAGCAAAGAAGTCGATGTGGAGGATTACACTAATCACCTGTCGAACTACCATAACCAAGAGTGTTGTGACCATTGTGGCGCAAAAGTCAGGGGTGCAGTTGGACTGCTTCAGCATAACTGGTTTCATCCACAAACAACTTGCAAGCCCACAACTTCACCTCCTGATCCAGATATCTACTTTAGACAGTGCATGTTTTTGTGGGCACCAATGCGCATGTGGGGAATTCCTTTGAAATGCAAACAATGCAATAGGAAGATGAACCACTTAGGAATCTACACAAAAGTGAGGGAAGTCATTGATATTGACTCCAGATATTACCTAATTGGAGCAGACTATCCTCGTTGCAGTAAGTGTGCGATTCCTGTCTGCCCTTGGAGTAGTGCGATGCTTAAGCAACGAGATCCTTCCCATCGAATCAAATTTTCGGTTGTTCTCACCACTCAGCTTGCTCTTCACAGAAAATGTGTAACTGCTGAAGCCACAAACTGTAGGAAACAGCTCAAGTTACTTGTAGCAAGTTACTTGAAGAGCTTCACAGTGAGGAGTGGGCAAGATGGAGCATAAACTACCTGTCAAATTGTGAGCTTCACAAGAAGAGCAGTGCCTTGACCAAGTCAGAGACAATTTATCAGCGCCCACCACTGTTTTGCTCCCTACCCCTGGCACAGTGGTTTGAGACAGTCCATGCGAACAAGATCCTGGGTCATCTTGAGTTGAAAGGTGTCATTATCTCAACATATGCTAGAATCCTGAAGCTTGATTCTAAAAAGAAGGTAAGTGTGTGTTTGGGCAAATATATGTTAACTTCAATTGATTTTCATTGATTGTTATACTAATTTGTATGTTTACATATTCATATAGATCACCAAAAAACTTGCTGGTGGCATTGCGGACACGGCTACATGGATGACCAATATTGGTAATGAGTTTGGCCAAGTCCTGAGCTGTGTCTTAACAACTGGTGAGGGAGCTGGCCTAGATGACATATGTCAAGGCATTGTCAAGTGCTACAGGGATGCTGATGAGCCAGATGTTATTTATGTTGACAGGGATTGCTGCAGTGAGACAGGTGTGTGACCTTCAATCTTTTCCTACCAGGAATTTTTACTTTTTTTTTCACTCCAAAATGAATGATGTTGCAAAAGACATTCTCACAATTTGTGGTGATATTTGCTGTATTAGCACCAATGATCATTATGTAATTGGTGACTTTGTCAATCCTGGAAATCACATCTTTAAACCTTCCCTGATACTTCCATGAATATGGGAACCCTGAACCTGGGCTTTCATAGCTTTGAAATATATATTTAAAAAAATGCATAAATTCTTTCCTTGTCTTTCACTAGTACAGGTGCAACACCAGTTCTTACCTGGTTTCGACCATGGAAGGTCGAAATGAGACCTGATGTTTTTCACTTTATGAGGAGATTCACTACTGGTCTTACAACAGAGCACCATCCACTGTATGGTACTTTTTGCTCCAAGTTGTCCTGCTGTATTTTTGAATGGGACAAGGATGACATCCAACATCTTAAAGAGGCAAAGAAGACAGAACTTTTAAAACAACATGGGGGTCATATTCCAACAGAAACCCAAATTATGTCCAGCATCAGCTCCAGTGAGCTGGCCAAGCACTGCAGGAGGAGGCCTTGTGGGGTTAAAGAAACCCACACAATGATACAAGGACTGTTGGACTGTATGTGGGACCACCCGGTGTTCAGCTTTACACCAAAATGGGTTTTGGGGTACAGAAGGGAGACAAGGTCCTGGATGTTCTGAGGTGTGGCAGAGGGTCCTCTTCTCTGGAAAGCTTTCATCGCCACCAGTGCAATTTTATTCCAGGTAAGTTGAAATTGTATGAAAATTTCATGTGCATGTATAAGTATATATTTGACATTGATCATTTATTTTATTTATATGGTTGCTATTGAATTCTTAATCACAATAAATTAATTGTCTTATGTATTTGTCTCTGGAAATATATTCCCTAAGTAGGGGAAATAATTTACTAAATGCAATTAGTATATAATTAATGTGAAACATCTTGTCTTTTAAGGGTGGAGATGTAATACTCTGCACACTCAGATGTACATGCTTGAGGGCGCATCTAGATGGAACTGGCATTTCGTTTAGGTTGCATTTTTCTGTCTGTGTGATTTTATTTTCTTAATTGATTTAATCTTTTTGTGAGTGATTAAACTAATGTCAAATAACTGAGTATTCATTAACAGCCGCTACATTCAATAAATATGCCAGGCTTGTTACTTCACCCTGATCGATTCCTCTCAATTCAGAATGTTTTATGGTTCTTTATGGCAGGTGAGCGTATAGCTGTGGAGTACTTGTTGGCACAGTCTGACAGGGGAGACCTGCTGGCTCCACTGCAGCATGGTGAAATGGGTATCGCTCTCCCAGAGATGCAGGTCGAAGGTCAGGAGAATGAGACACATCCAGATGTCACAATATGTGATCCAGCTGATCTCAGTTTAGACACTTCACACACCCACAGCGGTCATAACATGCATGTTGATTCATTCAACTCATCATCACAGGTAATGTGATAATTTTTTGATTTTCAGTCAATAAAATTACTTTACAGGTGCTATGTGTGTGATTAATCTACAAGTAATCATTTTTTATAACCCAAGTTCTATCTCTCTCGCATGTTTACAAATACATAATCTAGGAAACCAGCATTGCAAGTGATGGCTCTCAATTTCCTGACAGTGACATTGAGGAGGACATTAAATCTGGGGTTCCTGGCCCATCAGCACTGGTAAATTGGCTAACACTAGATCATTTGTGAATTGTGAGGAATAGTTCATCACAGAACTTTTCCTGAAATAAATTTTGTAATTTTTTAACTGAGATATCTCAGATTTTAAGGTTGTATTCTTGTCTGCATACCATGGACCAGTCTACAACTAAATATTCACTGAAATGCAAGAGGAAGACCTTGCCAGGACCTTGGAGAGCTTCCCGGAAGAGAAGTGGCTCGGCACCTGGGCAGCTGAGAGGTGAATTAAACTTTAGTGGATGCACGCATTTTGTAATTTGCAAATATAATTAGTATGATCCATTATATCTCATTAAACAACAAATAGTTCAATTTGGTTGGCTGGGAGGCATTTTAAGAATGCTGATATTTAGTTGGTAACCGCACTGGTACTTTTCATTGTATCAACGTTCACTTGTGCGTATTTGTGGCATTACAGACAGGCTGTCCATCTTTGCGTTAGAGGTGGGGATTTTTCAGATTCTTTTTGCAATTTACATTGTGACAAGTCTTTTTTGTGTTGGAGTCATTGAGTCACTCAACTGATTGGTTCAAACCCACCATGCAACAGTTGACAACAGTTGATCCTTGATGACCCCTATAGGCCGAGCAATAATATTGAAAATAACTGGCAATATTGTGTCTAAAATATAGGTTACTCAGTATTAAATTCTTGTTTATATAACTGTTGTATAAAAGCAATGTGACATGAACAAGGGTGTTGTTCTGAATATCAGAATGGTTGCGATTACCTGTGGCCCTTGGCCTGTGGCTGAATCACAACTGTGTGATATTCTGGAATAGCAGCAGAATATTACCTGCATGAAGTTGCCCCCCCCCACCAACACAAAATGTCAGCAAAATAGTCTCAATCGTTTGTGCTCCGTTTGTGCTGGTTTGTGCTGTAAAAATTTTACTGTATAATTATAGTGTATATGACTTTTTTTTGCATCAGGATTATTTCAGTGGTTAATTATGTTGTGCTTATGCCAGATGCCCAAGAAAGCAGCGGTCGACAGGGATTCCATTCTGACTGTCCTCTGTTTATCAAAAGAGGCCATAGTCCAAAATGGAAACATAGCTACTCTTAATCAGAGCATCTGGACAGAGCTTAGTGACCAGCTTGAAAATAAAATCACTGCAAAGGCTCTATATACTTTTGTTAAATTGAACAGACACAACATCTGGACTGCTTTAGGGTTTATTCATGAACGTGATCACGAAACAAGTCGCAGTAGTGATGACACTGATTTTGAGCCAGGGTCTCTTTCCCCAAGACCAAAAGATTGCTGGACTTTTGATATTCAAGTTCCATTTCAGAAATGGATTGAATTCATGCCCGAAACAGTTCAATATAAAAACAAGTTCTCTAAAAAACAAAAAAAGGAATTCACAATTTTGAAGCCTGGCATCTGGACGCATGTGATAAATCATCACATTTGGGAAGAAGCGAAAAGCCCCTGCACATTTATCTTTAAAAGGGCCAAGGTCTATCCATCAGACACTGAGAAATATATAGAAATCAGAGGCAACTGTAAGGAATGTCGTGGCCACATTCACATAAAATGTGACAGAGAGCCTGAAATTAACAGCCCAATGAACAGTGATCAAGTGTTGAATTAAAAACACTGATGACTCCCTGCACACTGGATGTTCGAAGCGTCCGATGTCTGGTAACCTGCGTTTGCAGATAGCCAAAGAACTGTGTGAGGGTAGAATGGAACCACATGTATGGAGGCCATCAGAGGCAACAATGCTGATGGATTTTGGAGATCCTGAGCCAAGCTATCTCCCTAATTTGGCCACCCTGCGCAAAGCAAAACAAGAGAGAAATGACTTGGAATTAGGTGACAAGCATCCAATTTTATCACTGCAGATGTTAAAATATAGTGCACCTCACAGTGGTAGCATTAAAGACATTGGACTGGACAAGTTCTTCTGTCACTACTGGAGTCAAACACAAATGTTTATGTATAAGACATTATCAAAGAAGTCTACTAACCCCACTGTGAGTTTTGATGCAACTGGCTCAGTGGTGAGGAAACTACAGAGACCAAATGGCATGGCCATATTTTTTTATATCAGGGTGTTCTGGCAGGGGACGAGAGTTTAAGTGTCCCAGTGGTGCAAATGCTGTCAGAGAGACACGATGTTAATGCAATAACACATTGGCTGACAGAATGGATACGTGCAGGCGCACCAATTCCAAAAGAGGTTGTGAGTGACTTTTCTCTGGCTTTGCTTGGAGCTCTGGTCAAGGCTTTTACTCCTCATCCTGATCTGAAGACCTACATCAATGAGTGTTGTGCTGTCTTACTTGGTAAAGTGTCAGCAAAAGTGCCACCTTGTTTTGTTTGGGTTGATGTTGCACACTGCATCAAGATGATCTGCCAGTGGGAATGCTTGAAGAAAAAATCACATCGCATTAAAGATTTCTTTGTGAGGTCAATGGCACAGCTTCTCAAGTCACAATCCATGGACAATGCAAGAGAGCTACTGTGCAGTATTACTGTTGTGGCTCTCAGCGAAGCAAAGGGCAATGACAGCTCTGGAGCCCCCTTATATCAGAAAGATGCAAGAAATTCCTGAAAGCCCAAATTGCAGAAGAGTGTGTAATCATTCCAGAGGTAGAGGGTGAGGACCTGGAAGAAGTGCATCCATTTGACCAAGCACAGACAGACCTACAGCAGTGGGTGACCGACATATGTGAGGAGAGCAGGTCACTTGCCACGGCAAATGGTGATCATGATAATATGCACTTCCTCCCTGAGATTATTCCCAACATAATCTGGCTTGCAAGTTACTTACCACTCTGAACAGGGGTAATGATCCCTCACTTCCGAAGTACCAACATCACTGCAAGTTCAGCCAATGTTGAAGCAGAGTTCAAAAACATCAAACGTGGGCTCTTCAATCATGAAAACTTGCCTATTCGGGTGGATCGATTCATTGCTCGACATTTGTCCTTCATTGAGGGCAATATGCGAATTTTTTCTGCAAAACAAAAAGGTGAAGAAGGTGAAGAAGATGCAGCTATTGCAACAGTGATCATCACAGGAGCCAATCCACAACAATTTGCCGTGTAGACGGAAAAGCAGAAGTGGATGTTTCCTGTTCTGTGAAATCTGACACTGACACAAACATCCATCCAACAGATGAAGACACAGTTGAAAACTGGAGAGGCCTAGCGGTTCCACCCAAAAGAGGAAGAGGAACTCATACCTCTCTCCTTGTCCTGAATGGCTCCATGCAGATCCATCTGTGAGGGGGAAAAGAGTGAAAGTGGAACTATTGAAAAATGGAAATAATCAACAGCCTGTTAAAC
>JAFFST010052140.1:0-11230 GCA_022414735.1 Noturus placidus
CTATTAATGTGCTTGGACACAGAGCTCTGTGAACAGCCAGCCTCTTTAGCAATGACCTTTTGTGTCTTGCCCTCCTTGTGCAAGGTGTCAATGGTCATCTTTCGGACAGCTGTCAAGTCATCAGTCTTCCCCATGATTGTGTATTCTACAGAACTAGACTGACAGACCATTTAAAGAATTGCAGGTGTTTTGAGTTAATTAGCTGATTAGAGTGTGGCACCAGGTGTCTTCAATATTGAACCTATTCACAATATTCTAATTTTCTGAGATACTAATTTTGGGGTTTTCATTAATTGTCAGTTATAATCATCAAAATTAAAAGGAATGAACACTTGAAATATATCAGTCTGTGTGTGATGAATGTATACGTTATACTAGTTTCACTTTTTGAATGGAATTACTGAAATAAATAATCTTTTTTGATGATATTCTATTTATACGACCGGTACCTGTACATGGTTGTTGTAAGCATGCCTGAATTACCATTCCTAAATACTTAGCCTACAGCTAAGCATCTGTTAGCACCCACAATTCCTTGCGGACTTAGCAGGAACATATACAGTGCTGTGATAAAGTATTGCTTCAGTTTTGTGTATATCTCATACTATGTTGTTTGAGAAATCCCAGAGGAAGAAGCTGATTGAAATACATAAGTCTGGGAAGGGTTGCAAAGCTATTTCAAATTATCTGGGACTCCAAAGAACCACAGTGAGAGCCAGTACCTCCAAATGGAAAAACTCGGCACAATAGTGAACCTTTGCAGAAGCGGCTGACCTTCCAAAATTCCTCCAGGAGCACATCAACTACTCATTCAGCAAGTCACAAAAGAGCCACAGACAACATCAAAGGAACTACAGACCTATCTTGCACCAATAAAGGTCACTTTTCATGACACAGGGTGAAAATGGCATCCATGGACGAGTGGCGAGTTAAAAACCACTGCTAATCCAGAAGAACATTAGGGATCATCTGAGTTTTGCCAAAACACACCTTGATGATTCTGAAACCTTTTGGGAGAATGTTCTGTGGATTGAAGAGTCAAAAGTGGAACTGTTTGGAAGACAGGGTTATATCTGGCATAAACCAAAAACAGAATTCTACAAAAAGAACATGATACCTACAGTCAAGCATGGTGGTGGAAGTGTGATAGTTTGGGGATGCTTTGCTGCTTTAGGTCCTGGACAACTCGCTATAATTGAGGGAAACATGAATTCTTCTTTCTACCTAAAGAAAGAATGTCTGGTCTTCAGTCTGTAAATTGAAACTCTAGTGCAATTAGATTATGCAGTAAGACAATGATCCAAAGCATAGGAGTAAATCCTAGACCTAGAAGTAAGTGAAAGACTGATCTCCAGTTATTAGAAGTGTTTGGTTGCAGTTATTGCTGCTAAAGATGGCACAACCATATTTTTGGTTTAAGGGGGAAAATTACTGTTGTTTTTCACATTGGTGATAGGTGTTGGATAACTTTTTTTTGCTTCAAAAAAATTTTTTTTAAATAAAAAACTGTATTAAGTGTTTACTCATTTTGCCTTTGTTTTATGTTGTATTTCGTTTGAAGATCTAAAACTATTTAGTATGAGCTATACGAATGTAGTGGGGTGTGTCGTGGTCAAAACGTCACCCTTATTAACTATGTGGCCAATGGGCTCTCTCCCTACCTTGGTATTTAAATGGTCGTTAAGGCCTTTTGGAATGTATCATGGTTGAGAACCCACCCCTTCCGTTCCTTGCTACAGATTCCAGAGGTATGTGATGTTAGCGCTGTTGCTTAGCTGTGTGATGCTAGCGTTGTCTATTTTACCATGTGCTTTATTTGTTTAGTGCAATGTTGGGCTACTGTGACTGTGTGGGTGTGATGTTCTGCTCACAATCAGTGGACTGTGCTGTCAAAGCTCCCAACTATGTATCCTGGTAATTTAACGCCAGCTGTCGTCATCACTACTATTAGAGACCCTATCATGTCTGTCGTATGTACTATCGTGAGTATCATTTCATCGGATCACGGTAGGTAAATCGTTTAGTTCTGTCATTTGAGCTAGACTATTTTGCATGCTTCCAAATTGAGGTTGTAACACCTGGTTTGTTCTCAGGGTCCTCGATTTCGCATGCGTTAAGCAGACTGAGTGAGATGTGGTCATATCGGTCTAGCTCCTCCCCTCACTCATGGATCCACGTTGCTGCTTGGTTCTTCCATTTTTTATGTTGGGCTTTTATGTTTGGTTTCTTCTTTTGTTTGGTTTTATGCTTAGTTTTTGACTGTTTGGTGTTGGTTACTGTCATTTACTGTAGATCAGTTTCTTTAACTCAACTGTGTTGTAACAGTCTTTAGTCTTTATCTGTGTTTTCATGACAGTAAGTTTCATTTTTCTTGGTTGTATGTTTAGAGTATTGTAATTGATGTTTTTTTTTTTTTTTATGATTCTGATTAGTGGGGTGCTTTTCCCTTTTGTATAGCTGGTGTTTCTGTACTAGCCTGCCCTTCCTACAGGAATCCTCAGTCCTCCTAGGAGTATTACTTCCTTTTGTGATTGTTTATATTGTGTTTGTTTTCTTTCTTTTCTTTATTTTTATATAAATCCTTGTTTAGTCTTTTTAAATGTTAAACTAAAAAGTATTTTGTATGGAAACCCATGTCTCTTTTATTATTCTAAGTGGAACGTACTTGCGTGTACTTATGAGCTTTTTATTTTAATTTTCCTTTTACTGGGGTGGCGTAGTTGGTCTTAATTGAGCTAAATGAGCCACATTGCTTTAGGTGGCGTAGTTGGACTTAAACAAGTGCTATACGGGCCACTTCACTACACAAAAGCAGAAAAAATCAGGACAGGGCAAATACTTTTTCAAAGCACTGTTTCTTCTTTCCGAGGATTTTCTAAATAAGGTGCATGAAATGCAGGCATTAGTCTTCAATGTTCAATCAATCAGGCATATTCCAGTGGTTGGAATCAGAATTTGGGGGATCAGAATATTATCTTGAGTGTTTATGTCACTTTTACATCAGAAACTGATGGTGATAATCAATGAGAACAAATGTTCCATTATAATTCTTTAATACTTGACAGTAATGTCTTCCAGGTAGGTGGGTTTTTTGGATTGCATTTGGAATGCAATCTTTAAATGTAATTCTCTATTTTTTCCTTATTGGGGTGAAAACAACTTAAAATTCTATAACTATATTAGTGGAAGGATTCTGTCTTTCTGTTGGAATGGTTTACATCATGCATCATATAAGACATTCATAGTTGTCTGTGCATATAACTCTTAAGGTGGGTCTTAGCTGACCCATCTATAATAAGCCGATTTCTGACATAACCTGGTTGATTTTGCTTTCAGTAGATTTGTAAAAAGCTACAACCAAAACATTCACTGTTCTTCATAACTAAAAGCTACACTTTGCTTCTGTGAATTCTTATGAATTTGCACTCATGAGCTGGTGCCGGGGGAAAAAAAAACTTTTTGAGCAATCTGATGGTGAATGTGCTTCAGATATAAACATTGAGTTTAATTTAAGCCCAACAAAGCAAGTCTAAGGCCATTGCACAGACTTCAAACTGATAAGTGAATGGTTAAAAAGTGAAAAACTGGGAGAAGGGCATAGATTGGACAATAAATGATAGAAAGATGGAGAACAGAGGGACACAGAGCTGTATAATGCTTCATAGAGTGACAGAAAGAGATTGGGCGGTAATTAGAAGCAAGAAGACATATTGACTAAGAGTAAGACAGAAAAAGAGCAAAGCAGATAGCAATTCTAAATGGCATCTATCCAAATCCCAAGATGCATCCTGGTGGTTCTTTCTCTCCAAGACCCGAAATTAAGAAAAACTATTACAAGGGGTGGGGTGGGGTAAGGCACAGATATAGCATCAGAATTGCACTGCTCTAATTTTTCTTCCCTTCTATTTACCATCACGCATCCCTACCATCACGCATCTGTTTTTTGAATTTGCACGCTGTGCTCCAATCCACTGGGATTTGCAGTGACACCCTCGATGTGATGCAGCAAAAGAGAAATAATGTGTCATATGATTGATATGTGCATCATGGTTACTGTAGTACAAATGACCAGATGTATTATTCAGTTGCTAGAGTACAGGATTCTGCTGCTGGGATCGACTGTTAATTTTCTAAATATAGAGTTTTATATTTATCTGTGCATAACACAATGTGTAATATATAATATTAATACTAGTTGAGTTACTATTAATAATTTATTTACCTTCATTAACCACATGCATAGCGGTTACGTTGAGCATGTTAACAGATGCTCTGTCTCTCAAAAAGAGAGTGATATTGTGTGAGGCCTCTTGGGAGGGACCATGGGGAATTTGGGACAGAGCGCAAAAGGAAACCCAGTCGTGGATTCAGACTGTTCTCTTCATTTCACACCTGTTCTACAAAAAAAGGGGAAAAAAAAAAGAAAAAACAGAGCATGACAGCTGGATTTGTCTTTACACACACACACACACACACACACACTATTTAAACTGTAGTTTCACATACATCACACATACGTTAAGGGCATTGGCTCATATGGGATTTGTGAATAAATAGAGTTGTATTGTATTGATGCTTCATAATAGTTTTCAATGCCAGCATTTCAACTGAAGAGCACTCAGTTTGATGCTCCTCTATGAAGTATGTACAGCAAATATACATCCCAAAAGTTAAGATGACAGGTAGACATTATAGAAGATCAATACTGAATGTCAATGAAAGTTTAATGAATGTGCTGTTAGTAAAGACAAAATTAACTTACATGACTGTTACATGGGGCGGCTGTGGCTCAGTCGGTAGAGCGGGTTGTCCGCTAATCGTGGGGTTGGTGGTTTGAATCCCGGCCCGGGTGATCCCATGCCGAAGTGTCCTTGGGCAAGACACTGAACCCTAAATTGCCCCCGATGGCAAGCTAGCACCTTGCATGGAAGCACTGCTACCATTGGTGTATGAGTGTGCACTTGTAAGTCGCTTTGGATAAAAGCGTCTGCTAAATGAATAAATGTAATGTAATGTTTTAAACAGTTGATGTAATGGTAATTGAGGTTTATTCTCCTTTCTCTGTCTCATATAAAGACAAAGCAATGTAATTCATAAAATCCTTGGTATGATCACGTGAGTTTTAACACCAAATCAATCGGACTTTTGACAAGTCGGACATAAATTCTCCATTATTACAATATTTACTTTAATCTTATGAATGTTTTATGAAAACTGAATTTGGTTACCCTTCAAATAACGTGTTACTAACAATGTGTTTTCTGTTGCTTACAAGACAACTATGGAAATTTCACAACACAAATGTACAAAATGTGAGTTTTTCTCCAAAATCCTCTGTAATATCCCAGAATATATGAGTAAGCCTTAGACTCTTTACAGTATTGCTTAAAATAGTAAGGTGTAGCGAAGATTATCTGAACTATGAAACACAATTACATCTCATCATCAAACTTGAGCAATGCCATGTGCCAGGACTTCAAAAGGAATTTTTTTTAGTGATTGGCTTACACTGAGTGGCTATTTCTGCAAGAAATTGGCAATGCTGTATGACTCATCTCAAAAAAATTGTGGTAGTTGACACAACGTGCCACAAAGAAGGATGTATTCTAATAGGAATAATGGGAATTAACATTATTTAGAAGGTGAATTTGTTAAAAAAATTAAACAAAATGGGCGAGAGCAGTGCCTCTGGTGTCCATTATGATAACTACAGGTATTTATGGTAGTCATGCCATGAAGAGGGATTCTCCTATTTTCCATCACTAATATTTCATCTGACTAGCACTGAAAATGTGCTTTAGTTTACAGTGATTGAGCACCTTTCAGGGTTCTAATTGATTTAGATAAAGTAGGGATGGGTCAGAAAGATTGACTAGTCAGTTAGTAATCCAACAGCGACCGTGACAAACCGTAACATTGGAGAATTTTAGATTTTAACATTTCAGTTAGGTTTAACATTATTTTAATATTGTTAGTGGTAGTAGTAGAAGGAGTAATAATAATAATAATAATAATAATAATAATAATAATAATAATAATTAGTGTTCATTAAATGTTCAATATTCGAAAAATAATAATTATAACAGTCATTTTTGCTGCTTGTTGTACAGCAAGCATCCTTTGTAAGACTAACTTTTCGATGCAGTTCCGATAAGGCTTTATATGCATAACCCATAATGGTGTGTTTTGTGATTAGTATTTGTAGACATTAAACATTACAAAAAGATAAAAAAGGCAAGGACATAGGCAATACTCGTAATATAAAAATTTCTGCTATGAACAGATTGTACACAACTGTTGCACTCTAATAAGAATATTAAACAAGGAAATGTTGCAAAAATAAATATTGCACAGAAAAAGCAAATGCATCATCATGTTTGGAAGGTAAGTTTATAAGTTTATATTGTGGAAATTTTTTTGATGCACATTTATCTGAAGTGCTGGAATATGATGGTGTTTTTTGGTTCGTTAAAATAGCTGCAAAGTCATTTATATTATATAGTTGATGTAGAAATAAACTTCAGGACAATATCTACAGTAGCTTAGTCTGTAAAAAATTTCTGTCCTTAAGATAAATCATAACTGTTCCAAGTATATGTAACAATGACCCCTGTATACATTCTCATTATGTTTATATTTAGTCTGTTTAAAAATGACCCTAACTTGTCGTTATCATTCAGGCCTAGATGTCATGCAATCTTGCTCAATCTTGGAGATTGTGCTGTCTTATGAACCTCCTGTTCATTCCATCCTGATGTCCTGTTACCATGGAGATGGATATGCAGATTCTCACGATGTGTTTTCTTATTTTCAATCCAGAAAATCATCATGCTGTTTCACGGCAGCACTCTTCTCTTTCTCTGTAGTGAAGAGAAGTGAATGACACACATCTCTCTCATAGCAGAGCTGGTGGTGGGTGGGTTTTTTTTAACGGTTGCCACAAGCTGGCACTATTGCATTTAGATGGTAAAAACTGCAGTATCCACATAGAGTGTGAATGTTTTTGTATAAATGTAAGCAGCCGGTTATCAGACATCTTTAGGAGTGAACCATCCTCATCTTTAATTATTATCATTATCTTGCAATGTGTTCGCCATACATTCACATAAGTATCCTCTGATAAGATTAGAGATTCTTCAGTCATAGTGCTGCAGAGAACAGCAGACTGCATTCCCTATCTGTATGTGCCTGTGTGGCACATACAGACAAGTGCCTGTATGGTTAAAGGATTAATATTTTACACTAAGAGTCTAGGGAATGGCATGAGATGTAAGCCATAGGAGGATGCGGATGAAGATGTGGGGTGCTCTCTGTGCTTGGAGATGCACATACAGCACCTGCAGGCTGACTCTTTGCCGCAGAGCTCCGTCAATAGTTCTCTCTACTGCCCAGTATTGGTGAACATAGGTACTGCAAGAAAGGAGTGGTGCAACGGATAGTATATTCTAGCTATTTAAAAAAAAAACATATTCCATCAATAAAGAGATTTTCAATGTTCATGCATGACATGCATTCAATGTCAGACATGCATGAGTCAGGTTTTTAGTTGTTTTTGTTTAGCATATGCACACATTCTTACACACACACACACACACACACACACACACACACACACACACACACACACACATCATATTATGTTCTTTTACTTTGTCTAGAAAGAACAGCCAAGACACCACCACAAGATGGTGTAGCATATTTATATTACATGACATTTCCTATTGGCGGAGGAGTTCTATATATAGTCATTATGAACTTATAAGCTGTTATGTAAGTGTAGGAGTGATCTGTGGTGGTCTATATCAGGCTTGGTTTCACACAGAAACATAGATGTTGGTGATGTCACGGTCACTTTCCCAGTTTTTGACGAGATAAGATTTTAACATTTAAAGCACTGTAGGTGCCCTAGTGAAGTATAAACACATGCACCGGATTTTCTCCATGACTGGAGGCGTGATGCTATTTGTGACAGCCTTTTTGCTGTTACATCCGGGTCATGTTTCCTCAGGCCATAAAGAGGTGATGATAAGTTCTGTTCACACTGTACACATTCTGTAATCCCAGCTCCAGCTTAGTTCATATCCCCATTAACCACAGCTCCAGGATGAGATGAAGGTTATGTTATGATATGGACATATTTATCCCTGGGTGTATGCTCAATCTCAATAAACAGCTATTGGGTTCCATACTTTATTCTGGCACACTGTATGTGTGTGTGTGTGTGTGTCTGTGTCTGTTTGGGTGTGTGTGTGCGTGTGTGCACTTATTTAACACTCACTGTCTGAATTTAAAGAACAGAGCTACTTTACATGCTCAAATCTAAGAATGGGCACTATTTCTGATAATTGTACTGAAAATAGATATTTGATATGGAAAATACTGTTTGCATTAGAAAATGTCACATGGATTGCCATGTTTCAGCCAATTTCTCACCTGCAAAAGACTTGAAACTAACCCAAAATTTTATGCACTAGATTAGCGAAGACACAATTTTCTTGTTTTTCAAAGTTGTTGCATGGAAAACATGATAACAGTGGTGCACATATATTTCAGATTTATGTTATTGAGCTACCAATCCATATAGCTCAAACAGACAAATGACAGGACCCCGTACTGACTCACAGCAGCTCCGCAATGCTGCTTCATAGTAGATTCTGATTTCAGGAAAGGCATTGTTGTTTTGAAACATCTAGCTTACTACATCTAGTTATCTAGCTTACTTAGTCACATTAGATAGACAGAAAGACCTCTGGTGTAAAGCATGCACATCTTCCCGTTTAAATATGAATAAGGATAAATATGATAAGGACATGTGGAGCACAAATAACACACAAATGCAGATATAGGCAGTGGCACGCTTTTACATGCCTAGTGTTTAAAGGATTCACAGTATAGGTAAGTTTTTATTAAACGCTATCTAGCAGGTGAAGCTGCGACTAACTGACTGACCCTTTATGATTTAATACAATCAACAGTGAGATTTTTGAAGGATGCCTAGCAATAACATTAGCTAGAAAACACCAAGATGCTAACATTACCATTATCAACTGTCACTAATAAAACACATATTTGTATACATGCTGTATACAAGCCACTGGATTGGTGTAGTCCAAACTATTTAGAGATGATTTTGTAACTATTTCCAGGCTGATGAGCCAACAACTCTTTTTCTGAGGTCCTCAAAAATCTCCTTCATTCATGCTATGACACACTCCCACAAACATATGTTGTAAAGATCAGACTTTGATAGATCTTTGTTCTTTAAATGAAACAGGGTGCTCACTCACATCTGATTATCATCCCATTGATTGAAAACACCTGACTCTAGTTTCACCATCAAAGTAACTGCTAATTCTAAAGATTCACATACTTTTGCCACTCACATTATATAGTGTATATATACATATAAGAGAGGTCCAGATACAAAATGTTCAGTATTTTATCATTTATCTTTAATTAATCTATTAATCTACAGTGCATAGGAATTGTTGTTTTTGTTAATAAATATAGAGGAGAAAAAATACTCTATAATCAGATGTTGAATCATCCTGATAATCCTATGATAGTATTGGCAAGACATTTTCCACATACATCATATACCAACTTAGATACATCATGTGTTCTTTGATATCAGATCCATTTGCATGCAGAATGGAGGAGGTGGATGAGTGATAGTGTCCAAAAGAAGGACACTATCAGGACCATGTAGACACACATCACAATATTGCATATGCACGAACATATTTGTTTATAAATATGTTTGTCCTGAAACCTGATTCATCCATAATGGTCATGTACAGTATGCACCTCTCGTACTGCAATTGAACATGATGTCATATGACCATTTAATAACTTTCAGCAGTTGGAAAAGGGTAAATGTAACAGTTAGATTCTCTCTACCTTTTATTTTGTACTGTTAAAAACGTTTAAGTGAAAACGTTTAAAAAGAGAATTTTCTGCAGATTTTATATGAAATATAAAAATAACACTTTTGTTTTTTTACTCTTTAGTGTTATTCTTGGGGTTTCAGTCATAGTAAAAAATAATCTTACACGCAATAATGTATGTCAGCGTCATCACATTTCAATGTTAGGCATGATAGAAGTCCTGCTACACAGTGATGGGCAGGGAGCCACAGCCAATCAGGAGAGACGAATGTGAGAGTTTAAACAAATGGGCGTGATAGAGTGAAAATGTGTGATACTGCATTATATAAGGAAAATTATTCAACTCTGATAGAGTTTTAGCTTTTTTTTTGTAAAAAAGTTAAAGCAATTGTTTGTTGATGCTGGTTATCAACTTTCTCAGTCAACCTTATTTTTTGGCTGCCAAAGCTCGGGAAAATTGCTTATTGTGTAAATTTGTTTACTTTTACAGGCTCACAGTGACAACAAAAGGATTGAAGACTTACAACCCCAAAATATTTTATGTAATTTAATATAAATGAAATGTTAATAAATAACAAATTAAATATAAATAAAATAAATATCAATTTGTGAAAATATATTAGGACAGGAATAATACTACATAGCAACACATACAGTTTGTGGTGAGAGTGGCTTCAGCTAAACTTAAACCTACCTGGGTAGCCACCAAAACCAGCTTCGTGAAACATGCCTCAGGTGTTATGTGGTTGTTCTCTATGCTATATTGTAACTAGCTAGCTATGTCACAGTACATGTTGGCATTCATTGTTCCCTCAATGAACTGTATCTCCCCAGTGCCGGCAGCATACAAAAAAAGAAAGAAAAGGTTGGCGAGACCAATATTGCGTTTTGGGTTGTATATTTTAGACACACAGTGGTCTTTATCTTCAGAAGCCGGCCAGGCCAAAATAATAAACAAAAGTCCCTCTAACTTTACCAAACTTTACCTGACTAAACTACAAGAAAAGAAAACAAAAATACACAATCTTCCCTCACTCCCTGGCCAACCCAAAACAGGAGAAAAGGGTAAAACACAAATGGCACCGACTTCCTACTAACCACTCTAACCGTGCACTATTTACAAAGGTGACTAATCGTGAACTTAAATAACAAAATACTATATACAAATATACATATACGTGAGCCGTAATGGGACAGGGCAAAAACAGAGTCAAAACAGGTGAAATGGTCATACACAATCGAATTAGTCAGAACAGGCGAAATAGTCATACACAGTCAAATTATCCAAAATAGGCAAGATGCACTTCTCTCTAAAACACAACCCAAAGTCAATGATCTGCCCT
>JAFFST010052140.1:20507-37855 GCA_022414735.1 Noturus placidus
TATATATATTTGGCACGTTAATAAATAATTGATCGCTAAAGATTAAAAGTAAAATATTAAAAGATTTGAAGTACCTTGGCTACTCCAAACAAATATGTTATCTTGTATTTTTCCCTAGGTAAACAAAAAAACAGGAGAAAAAGCCATGATTTCCAGAAGAAAAGACGCCTTTGCAAATTTCAGGCAGGCATTTACAGATGTCAGATATTTACAGATGTATGTGCTATCTGTATGTGCAAAGAAGCTGATAAAGTGTTTACATACTATAGACCAAGTACATCAAGTGTGTAGATTATATACATAATTTACAGAACTAGCATAAAGCTGGAGTATACGTGGCTAAAGGGCTGCCATATAACTGCCATATACCTTACATATTTTTTCACTTGTAGGATACCCTAAAACATGTAGTAGAAAGAGGGAGGGAGAGAGAGAGACACACACAGGAAGCCAAAATAAATTTAAGGGTGCAATACTTGCTATCAGAAAGCAAATGCTACTACTAAATCAGTGGACGTGCATTATGAATATGTATGGGGGCTCTGTTCAGCTTGAGCACACTCTGTCCAAAGGAGTGAAACATTTTTTCCCTGGTTTTCTAACTCACAATGGGGCAGGTGCATGATTGAAATGGAACTGGAGGAGATTGCAGAAAAATCTGACCCTGTGGTGTGATGATTAACATTAGAGCAAAAGACAGAAATAGAGAGAGAGGCCAGGTAGTCAGTATATCCAGTATATAGTACACCAGAGTATTCCTATTAATGTTTGGGTCTTCATGCCACTTCTGAGACCAGAACATTTGATGAAAGATCACTAGCTTCTGCATCTCTCAGTTTCTCAACCTCTGAGCATTGCCTGAAATACATGGCACTGTGTATTTGTTGGTTTGTTATTAAGCAAAACTTAGATTGTTTTTTTGACTGCTAGAATATTTTTTCAGAGTGGCTGGAACACAGGTAGACACAAACAAAGAGGCACATCATGACTCATTCACTAGTGAGACTGCAATCTTTTAAAACACTGGAACAGTCTGTTCAAAACTCCACTTTTCTCATTCTGGCCAAGAGTCTTTTAGGAACAGCAAAATTTCACTGCAATTTTCTCATACATTTCAGTTGGTGAATTTTGAATAGAACATCATGAATTCAAGTCAAAGCAAAGCTCTAACTCTGCAGCACACCAAGCAGATTATGTTCCTCCAATTCTTCTTTTACAGGGCCATGATGTTATCATGCTTAACCTTGTGAGAATGGACTCCAGCATGATAATTTCGCATTGAACGAACTCATTATAAACCAGGAGAAGAGCCAGTTTGCCTTTAAGCACAGATGCCACAAGAGCATTCCTAGTGTCTTATCAAAAGACTTATCTTAGTAATTTGTAGAAAAACTATAATAATGAATAAAACATTGCAGAGCATGCTGTTATAGGAAAATAAATTATAAGTTGGTTATTTTCATTTAACAGCATGTTCCAAAATCTTTTATTCCTCTTATACCACGGCAAATTGCCAGTTCCATAATGTATTTCTGTTTTCCCTTACTTTTGAAATTAGCATGTAGCTAGTTATCTTCTAGTGAGCTGACAGTGGGCAGATTTGTCATTGAATTCAATTCAATTCAATTAAACTTGATTGTCATCATACCAATACAAGGGATGCACAGTATGACAAAACACTATCAGGCTTCTCTGGTCCAAGACAATAGACAAAAACAGTAGTGAGAAGATAGTAGACAAAAGACAGACAATAGGTTCATAGACAGTGAATGAACGAGACGTGCAATGAAAAGGGAAAGGGAAGAGGTAGATATTTTTAAAGTGCTAATTATATTTAAAGCTGTAGTACTGCCATCTTTAAAGTTACTTGTGGGTTATTAATTTTTTTATTTATTTAAATTTTTTACGTGGGCTGTGCTCCTCTGATTGGATGAATCTGATGCTTTGAGGCATACTTATCAGAGTTGGCAAGCCCACATATAATACACTTTTTTGGTATTCTCTTTTTCTGAAGTCGCTTGAAAAAAATCATGGGTCTCGGGTTGTGTTTTTTTAGGCTTGTTTTTAAACATATGGTTGCTTGTAAGGAAAATCTGCTGTAGTGTATTTCACCCTCCCACAGTTACAGGTTATAACAAAACAACAACAAAAAAAAAACAAGCAAAACATACTGCTACAGTATATACTAATAGTTGATATCGTTCTATTGTAATCTCATTTCTCCAATCAGATTCTGCGTGCAGGTGATCAGAGATGAGTGGATAGTGCCTGTCCTCCCTATAAGCGTTGTTGTTGTTTGACGATTTTTTATTAAATAAATGCGAGTGATTTCAGTTAATAAGTTGTAGGCTCATTTATTGAGTCTGTTTACACTGAGGCCGTAACAGGCTATAATAACATTGGGCTTGTTTTTGAAGCTGCAAATGTTTATTTGTCTCGTGAGATTTTGCAACGCTTAGATATTCGTATGGGTTTTATTTTAGCTCCAATATTTGACAACACAGTTGGCAGTGGATACGTTTTTCCTGGAGTAGAAGTGAGTTGCTCACTAGCTAGCAGAAAATAAGTGCAATTTACCTCACTGACCCTAGCATGTCCTCTTTCAGAACACACAATATAATAGCCGGCTGTTCTTCTTTCTTCTTTCTGTTTACAGACATGATGTAACCACACAAAGAAGAATGATGTCACAAATTATGTCAGCTGACATTTCCAGTGAAATCCAACCTGTTAGTTCAATTTATAAATAATTATTATAAGCTTATTGTTACGAATTGGGTTAATGTAAGGAGACAATTTTGAACATTGATTTTTGTATGTACCTGGTGAATGATTGATTTTTGTTCATTTTTAACCAAAAAAAGTTCCGTACTGCAGCTTTAAGCAATAAATAGAAGAGAAGAGAAGGATAAAAGAGAAAAAAGAAGGATAAAAGTGATTGTAATTGCAACCTTAAACTGAGACCCACTGTGTACTCCCTAACAGCAGTGTGATCAAAAAAGAGAATGACAGATAACCTGCTCTAGGGCCAGAGTTGTTTTTGCCACAAGTGTCAGAAGGATGCCTGACTGCCTGGAGGTAGATAAGAAAAAAAGATTTAATCATTAGTTGGTTGAATGATAAGAGCAAAATTGCGTCAACAAGACCAACATAAATTCTACTTAGTGTTTTTTTCTTTAAAGAGCAACTCAACAGAATTTCATGAAATTTTTATGATCGTATGCTATATTATATATTATTTCAATCATTCCTGATTTGAACCAAAAATAATGCTCTGCATGACAAGTTCTTTTAGTGGCTTATGGATGATCCACCATTTTGTCAGAAATAGTCTTTATAGAGGGAATCTATTGTTGTGTTGTAAACTGTCATGGCAGCAGTCATGGAAAAAGAAAAGAAAGCTGTACAATATAAATAGCTTGAGAAGCAAAGTACAATATAATTGTAATTTTCCTCCTTCAGTAGATATTATGTGAATAGATGATTTTATACATTTAAGTTTAATGACTGGTTGGACTCTACCAACTTTTTTTTTTTAAATTTGCACTAGTAGTTTAAAAGTAAATGGAAAAAGTATTCTGAAAAGTATAATTCTTTGCACAGGTGGGGAATTGTAAAACTATATGTTAATATTGTTAATATTAATACCATTAATATAATGTTCTCTGTGTAAAATGTTTAAAACATTTCCTTTCATTTGAAGTCAAGGGAAAAGTGAACTTGTATGTTAATGTGAATTTTTAATTAGCTAAGCTAAAAGGTCTTCCCCAGCCTATGAAATTAGTTTTTCTAAAACTTCCTGACCTAAAATTTTCATGTCACATAAGTTGTGTTGTGTTTCACTATATAGAGCGTTTTCGGGTACATATCAGTGTTTATGGTCTCAGTATATTTAATATATGACCTGCACATGTAATTTATTATTTGACTGCCTTATTAGCACATAAACAACAAGTGTACGAAATCCTGAAGTTGGTATGGATCCACACTATCAATAAGACTAATTTTATCCATATGTAATTGCTTGGAATCTTGTTGCAATTAGACATATTGCAAACATTTTTCCTTTCATTCCCTTTATGCACGGCAATTCTGAAAATCCACATTCAATGACAGTCCATAAGCAAAACAAAGATCACCAGTTAGTGAATATGCCAAGGGCTCTTGTTCTGTTTGTAAAACCCATACATTGCATTTATTTATTTGTGTGTGTGTGTGTGTGTGTGTGTGTGTGTGTGTGTGTGTGTGTGTGTGTTTTCTCATGCTAATTCTCTTGGCTTAAAGTTAAAAAAGAAAACAAAATGAATGCCACAGCAAGGAAAACTACATCACCCCTAGCCCTGCTCATTCATGCAATTATCCAATCATGTGGCTGCAGCACAGTGCATAAAATCATGCAGATACAGATCAAGAGCTTCAGTTAATGTACACATCAAAAATCAGAATGGGAAAAAAAATTATCTCACTGGCTTTATTGTGGCATTATTGTTGGTGCCAGACGGGCTGGTTTGAGTATTACAGAAACTTCTGCTCTACTGGGATTTTCACGCACAGCATTTCACAGAATTTCAACATTGATCAGAGACAGACAGAAAACTATGGAACGGCAGCAGGTTGTCTACTGTTGAGGTATCTACTGTGAGAGTTATTAGTCATGAAACTGTTGAGATGTAAGAAGTAAATTCTGTGTAGTGTACTTTGAAGTGCATGTTATGTAATGTTGCATACTAAAAATATCTGGAAATTATGCCCTTTGAACATCCTCACATTATTTGTGTGACATGTAGGATGACGAGTGGTTGCACAAGACTGTCTCTTAGTCTGAGTAGATGAACAAGAAGTTAGGAGGCAACTTGGATTGGGCAGTGGAAAATGAAACCAGAGCTGTGTGTGTGTGTGTGTGTGTGTGTGTGTGTGTGTGTTAAATTTGCCTCCACGTTATTAGGTTTTGACCTTGTGTGGACATTTGGCAGTGGACATTTTGGTTACTGATGTTACCCAGGGTTTGGGTGTATGCATAGTAATAACTGCTTTAATGATTGTGTCAATGGAAGGTATTTACAAAGATAGTAATGTGTGTGTGTGTGTGTGTGTGTGTGTGTGAGAGAGAGAGAGAGAGAGAGAGAGAGCTGAAAGAGAGAGCTGAAAGAGGTTGTTAGATAATGTTCTTGAATTCCTTTAAAATTTGCTTATCCATCAATACTAATATTTTTTTTGGATGATAAACAACCAGTTAGCTTTTCCTGAAGCTACACTGATGCTAAGATATTTTGAAGCTACTTTAAATACACATCGTTGTTTTAATTCGCAGGGTTGTGACCTGACAAACATCTCATGTAGTCTCACACACAAGGTAACAATATACTTCCATCTGCCCTCTGCCAAGAGAGAGGTAGGTTTGCACTGCTGGAATCACAGTCTGCCAAGTGATATATAGCTTCGACAAATACTGCATGCCGACATGTCGTTATAAATATTGCTGACGTGAATGGTTGTATCTTCTCCGCTGGAGATACGCAGCATGAAATACACTTGTATTGTATTGACATTTCCTTCCGCTTCTTTTCTTTTGTTGGATAGTCTCCAGGTTAGATCTGGAGCATTATTAATGTGAACGAGTTGAATGTAGCATGTAACTGACCTATCATGCTGAAGTAAAAGAAACTCATCAGAAGACTAACTCTCCTGGAAGATGTCCAGTTATTTACTTTTCTTTTGTGCCATATCAGATGACTTGTGAGACCTTAGTTCACCAAGATTAGATCTGTTTGGATGAGATAAATGACATAGTTAAGCATGTCTTCCCTCTTTGATAATTAGTCCAACCTAGAAACCTTTTGGGTTATTCCTCTGAAAGATACTATGTAGTGTACTATGTTGTGTTCCAGCCTACAAAAACCCTCCACTTTGTGAAATTTTGACAGTTTCTAATATAATACAGACTTAGCATTTTAAAATCTGTTTACCCCAAAGAGTGAAATGAGAGAAAATCTCATTTAAAATTTTGATTCCAATTTTACAAAAAAAAAAAAAAAAAAAAAAAAAAACCAACATGCCAACCTCTACATTTATAATTTAATGTACTTATGTAAAAACAACATTATAAGCTTACAATGGGACCCCAGCTGTCACTTCCTGATTAATTCAATAGTTCTGTTCTGTTGAAACTTTTTTGCTGATGATATCTGTCCATTTTTTTGGCTGTGTTCAATTAAAACAAAAGTAACACTTCAGGGCGGTAGATTGAACTTATTTTGTTCTATACAGTAATGTCATATTAAAGGCTATGCCATTTTCCGTTGCACTGAATAGCTTGGATTATATTTATAAAATAGAAAGTGTGTTGAAAAGTAAGAGAAAGGTAGGTCTAGTGGATAGATACTGATAATAAAATTACTGGAGAGAGATAGCAGTACCGCTCGACACACTTGAAACTGATATAGCAACCATTGATTCAGAGCACCACTAAGCCAAGAATATTAAGGAATAAAGCACATTACGTATACAGAACTGCATTACTAAACCCTAGACAGTTTAATATGTGGAAAATATTTTTAAGAATCTTTTTAAAGGATTTTTGTGTATCAGTTTGGAGAAAGGAACCAGGCTTAGTGGTTAGCACGTTTGCCTCACACCTACAGGGTTGGGGGTTCGATTCCTGCTATGACCCTGTGTGTGTGGAGTTTGCATGTTCTCCCCGTGCTGCAGGGGCTTCCTCCGGGTACTCCGGTTGCCTCCCCCTGTCCAAAGATATGCATGATTGGCGTGTCTAAAGTGTCCGTAGTGTATGAATGAGTGTGTGAGTGTGTATGTGATTTTGCCCTGTGATGGATTGGCACCCCATTCAGGGTGTACCCCGGCTTGTGCCCTATGCTCCCTGGGATAGACACCAGGTTGGCCCTTAGCCCTGTAGGATAAGCGGTATAGAAAATGGATGGATGACTGGAGAAAGGAACCATAAAACAAAAGGCTTCTCTATTAGAAAAACTCTTCAAGAAAGCTGCTGCTGTTACTGTGTATAAACAAATCTGCATATCTTCTTCTTATTTTTAGTAGTTACAGTTGTCTACTTGGTTGTATGTATTGTACCACACTTTGTAAAATCACAGTTTCTTAAAAAAAAAAGTTTTTTTATATGAATAAATGTAAGGGGCTCTTTAGTGGGGCAACAGAAAAGCATTTAAACTATCATCTAGACATCATGAACTCGACTCCAAGTGAGTCCTAGAGAGTCCAAGAGAGTGTTAGAGCTGCCTGATGGGTGGGAATTGGCCATGAATAAATTAGCAAGAAAATCTGGGAACAATCAAAAAACACACACACACAAAAAAAGCATATTAAAAATATTCCCTTTTGCCATGATGAACTAGTATCCCATCCAAGGTACAATGCCCTCCACTAATATTGGAACCCTTGGTAAATATGAGCAAAGAAGTCTGTGAAAAATTTTCTTTATTGTTTAACCTTTTGATCTTTTGCTAAAAAAAAAATCACAAAAATACCCTGCTCTCATGGATATCAAACAATTGCAAACAAAACACAGGTTTATCCAAAAAAATATCTTTGTTAAATATAGGTGTGCAATATATTATTACCTTGACCAGAATGAAGCGGTCGCTGAAAAGGAATGAAAAATTTCACATGCAATCATTAGTATATACTGTATATTTCTGCACATCTATGACTCACACCCCTCTTGCCCTGCCTCTTAGTGAAAGTGGTGGAAACCGTTCTCTTTGGCATGGATCACTTCTGTGATATAAATGGTTATTCAGTGCAAGTTTCTTTCAGAATACAGATCCTGACTATATTTAGACAAAGAGACGAGAGGAAGAGCAAAAAGTCCACTTCACAAAGGCTTAAGTTTCATCCAGATCAACTCACTGATTTTCACTCAAACAACACAGCCATGCAGCATTTCTCAGTAATTGAACAGGCCCTGGTCATTATGCAACCAGCCCACGAGTGGGTCGTCAGAGGCAGAAGAGGAGAGAAAAGGAGAGGAGAAGTGGACTGAGCAGGGTGCTGCTAGTAGGCAGGATGGTGGGGGTTAGCAGTGCTTGGGAATGTGTAGGAGGATGGATGTAGAGTGTGAGTGAAAAAAAGAGACAAGAACAAGTGATACAGTAGGTTTTGGGTTAGCAGTCAGTACATATACCAGTGCTATGATGAAATCTGTTGAAATGTTGTTTCAGTTGTTGAAATCGTTATTGTGAGCAAATTTGTGAGGAGAAAGAGGACGTGAAGGATGAACCATGGAGTGCAGGTACACCCAAATTCAGATAGATGTGCCTCTGTTTTATTTGAGCAATCTTGCTTAAAGGTGTTAAGGATCATTAAATGTCTCCCTTCATCTGAAAAACATGATCTAAAAAGGAGAACAGTTTGTAAACTGTTGAGCTGCTGCCAAAAGACTGCCCAGTGTGTGAACATATGTTGGCATAAAATATATATTTTTAGTTATGCCTGTGTGGAGCAGCCAAAAGCTCCCCACATCTTACCATGCTCAGCGTGCAACACTGATATCCCACAATGCACCGGGTGAAGATCATGGCAGCTCTCATCTATGCCTCTGCGTGCTGCTGTGTACATTTATGTGCACATGTATGTATATTCTTCCTTGTTCTTTCCTTGCAGGTGTACACACTTTATTTTCAATATGATACAGCTGGGGCGCACGGTGGCTTAGTGGTTAGCACGTCCGCCTCACACCTCCAGGGTCCGGGGTTCAAGTCCCACCAGGGCCATGTGTGTGCGGAGTTTGCATGTTCTCCCCGTGTGTCGGGGGTTTCCTCCGGGTATTCCGGTTTCCTCCCCCAGTCCAAAGACATGCATGGTATGGTGTGATTGTGTATGTGATTGTGCCCTGCGATGTCCAGGGTGTACCCTGCCTTGTGCCCGATGCCTCCTGGGATAGGCTCCAGGTTTCCCTGTGACCCTGAAAAGGAGTTAGCGGTTGAAGATGGATGGATGGATGATACAGCTGGTTCACATATTTTCTTCTGTATGCACTTTCCTCTTTTTTTTTGTCTGCCTCTGTATGCTTTTTTTATTTGCATTTTCTTTTTGTCTTGCTCACTCTACTCCCACGCTAACCCCACATGCACCATGCCTGAGGCTCCACTAACCCATCCTTTTCTGGCTATTCTTAAAACATGTATGCATGCGTACTGTAGAAATTTACTCTCATTTGGACACAAGCATAAATTTTCAAATCATTTTGCCTCAACAATCTCACATGTCCTCCGACATTATATATATTTTTTGCTATTGATTTTGGGGGTTATATCATGATCTTATCAAAAAATCTGGAGTTTATAGTACATTCACAATTCTCAAGGACCTTGTGCATCTGTATGGACCTTTTTGTCTTTTTCATTTAAAAAAATAATAATTTTCACTGTGTTAATGCAAACAGCATAAATTTAGCAAAAGGTATGTAATTGTATTGGAATTTTAATATTTCACCCTCATTTCTTTCATAAATCTATTTTAAATTAGGTACACAAAATAGTTACTCAGGACCTTAAGGACAAAAATGTCCCCATTGAAACCCATTCAAACTGCAGTATTTAATTCCTGTGATGTTTAAGCATAACATCATACAGTCTGTGTTAATAGGCTTTTATTTTTTTGGCAAGGTTTCAAAACATTTTTTTAACAGGTTTTAAAATTATTTCTGAACTGATAGTATTTTCTCAGGTTTAGCCTATAGGGAAAATACATAATTTTCCCTTTTCTCGGATTCTGCTGAATTATATAGTGCTGAAGACCAAGTGAATAAATGATGCCGCTATAATTGTGTGGGTGTTCGTATGTTTATTTGGATATCAGAGTTGTGGTTTGTATGTGTGTACTGAAAATATTGTGTTTGTGAACAGTTTGAAAGAAAGAAATTATATTGTACTGGAAATTACAAATCCCATCCAATTGTACTGTATATGATTTAAAATAGGAATGACACATTTCAGGACAGGAAAATAATCTACTTCAGTGTGGATTATTTTCATATAGAACACAGCCTGTTGTGTTATAGCTTACTTAATGCATACTGTGGATGAGGGAAAATTCAGTCGCTAATTTTAAATACTATTCAGTAACTACAGCGAATTATTCAGTAACTATTGACACTAATAATAAAGGTGTGTAATTAAAAGAGTGGGAAAGTTAAGTCTGGACTGCTAACAGGTCTTGGGATTTTAAGAGGTTAATCATGGGTCACATTACTGTTCTCAAGGGAGTTATGTGAGATTTCATCAACACCACAAATCCATCCATGTATAAAACATTGCGACTCGCTTCCCACATGCTCTTTCCTCTTGTTTGTTGGATGCTACACTGTGAAATGGCTCTGTAAGGCAGGAGCAGGAACCAAAAGCTCTTGATGCCTAATTTATGAACAGCATCTACATTCCAACTGATTCAGTTTGATTTGCTTGTAGTCAATTTCCAGAGACAGTGCCTTGGGATCTCATCTTGAGATCCAAAAGAAATGTGAGATGTGCACAGAAGGGAATGAAGTCCTTTTGAATTAGATGACTCCATGTCCCATGTCAGCCTTTTCTGTGTTCTGTCTTTGATTACTGCAGCTTGAAGATGAGTTTCAGATTGAAGTGTTATGGGTTATGTTTGTGATATAATGTAAGAAAGGGATGCTTTCTCTCTGTGGTTAATACTATGACTTACATAGTGTAAAATAGTTATATTGTTGTAGTAGTTTAATTTAATATGTACTATACTATTTGTAATGATTTTTATATTGTAATTATTGTTATATAACGGTAAGTGTAATTTTTATGTTGTAGGGTTATAAATTTTAGAATTTTTATATTATAGTGGTTATAATTATGATGATATTGTTGATTAATATTATTATTAGATGATGAATATTATTATTATTATTATTATCAAAGCTGCTATATTTAGCATTAAGTACCTATAGTTATTAGATAATAAACTGGACAGTAGAATAATAATAATAATAATAATAATAATAATAATGTTAAACAATCATTGTTTTCAGAGGGCGCGGACAACAGTATTGGAAATGTAGTCCAGCGGTGTGCTTTGTGTAAGTGGGTAATAATGGTTCATGTTTTATATTATTTAATGTTTAAATGCTAAACATAATCCAAAAATATGTATGATTAAAAGATTTGAGGTAATCAGCTTAAACTGAACAATTTAAGTGATATAAGTGCACACAGGGTTCGAGTCCCGCCAGGGCCATGTGTGTGCGGAGTTTGCATGTTCTCCCTGTGTGTCGGGAGTTTCCTCCGGGTACTCCGGTTTCCTCCCCCAGTCCAAAGACATGCATGTTAGGCTGATTGGCGTGTCTAAAGTGTCCGTAGTGTATGAATGAGTGTGTGTGTGATTGTGCCCTGCGATGGACTGGCACCCTGTCCAGGGTGTACCCCGCCTTGTGCCCGATGCTCCCTGGGATAGGCTCCAGGTTCCCCCGTGACCCTGAAAAGGAGTAAGCGGTTGAGGATGGATGGATAATGTCCGCTTGGACCTAGTGTGTTTCTATCATTGGAAAATCCACAAATGAAAAGCTCAATAGCGGCAAAAAATTGCCACAATATTATTGAACATATTTAATTAATGAGCTTAATGTGTGAATATTTTCTAGTTAAAGGGGTCCCTGAACGACTTGTTTAAGATGAAAGCAAAGTCTCCGCCATGACCATTTGTAATATGCTGATGATCACCACTGATCTACTGTAAATTAATTTTCGGAGCAAGATCTGCAAAACATAGCAACCCCTGAAGAAAACCCAGTTCCTCTATCAGCCATCACCAAATCAATCCTTCAGTCCTTAAAATGATGAAAGGATTTATAATCACCTAAATGTGAATATGCTTTCCAGACCTTGGAGGAAACATATCCTCCAGGCTAATACTGGCTATGAAATCCACAACCTCCTAAAGTGCAGCCCTTTCCAAACTCAATTTTCCTCCAAGTTCAAGCCCAACTCCTACCTTATATTTCACAAAGAAGCCTTTCTTCCCACCCTCATGTATGGAGTAGAAACCTGGACCACCTACAGGAGACATTTGATAGTACTTGTTATAGTGCCTATGATATTCTTATTTCAGATCAGTGAAGGCTATTTGTAATATTATATGGGAAGGCTGAAATCTAATATCTACCAATAGCTTGACAATGAAACTATTAGTAGTGAGCAATACATTATATCATGAGGTCTCATTGGTGACACAAAACGAATGTTGTGGGGCAAACTATCTGACACACACTTAAATGACATTTAGGCAGCCGTTCTCATGATCTAGTCTGCAATGCACTACTGGGTTCGTGCCATGTTTCCTCTGAATACCACATATGGTAAACTGCTGTACCCTTTTATTATAAAAAAAACATGCATCTATCCTGCTGTCCTTCTGTGTTATTTGTACTTTGTTTGGACCATGTGTGCTCTATATATTTTTAGTTTCTCCTCCTCTATGTTCATTATGTCCAAATTTCATCAATGTACTTCCCAATCATTGCTGATTGTTTTATGGATATATCACCTGCTGAGATATATTGGCTGTATATTAGCCAATATCAGTCCAAATGCACATTAAATAAAATAAAATTAAATGGCTATTAAACATCACCCTTAGGGTTAGGGTTATTAAGTTGTAGTGGTGCAATTATTGACTGTGAAGTTGTCTGAAATTGATGCGTTCAAATTTCTCCTTTCAAAATGGGAAGCTGAAAACATCATATGCTTTTATTTCAAGTGGTTAAAGTCACTTACTAGGCACTAGGAAGTATGGATGCCCAAAGGAAGACTCTTGTAGCCATTGAGGCTTTCATACAAACAATGTGAATACATAGTTACAAAAGTCAATGTCTTCCTGAGATATATTGGCAAATTACAAGAAACAGACTTCAATAGGGCTAAAATATGACTAAATTCACAGTGGACCATATTCAGAGTCAACAGTCAGAGTATCCAAAAACAGGCGAGGGTTAGGCGATCAACAAACAGAACCAAACAGGGTGGGGCAGAAGGCGAAGTCGCGGTCACAGAAAACAGGGTCGGTACACTAAACAGGAAACATGAAACATAAACTATGAACTGGTAGTGGAGAAACCAGCGTAAACTAAACTAACGTGGACGAAACAAAACATGAACACGGACTATGATGCTCTATCGCAAGGCTGTAAAAGTTATCTAAACACATTCACAATCAATATTCGCGGTATATAAACTAGCTGAATTAGCGTCGTAAAAGCTGACAGGTGAGAGTAATGCAGACACATGTGACAGCTAGCCAATGACAGACATGGGGAGGAGACATGACTTACATAAACAACGTCCACGTGTTGAAGTGTCATGAAAGTCAACTCGGGAAAGGGCAGGTGCATGTGCGCATTTGCACTGCACTCTGCTTCAAAGGGGAATCGTGACACATTTTGTTACAGACTTATTAGAAAATGGATAAAATTCATTATTTTATTCAAAATTCTACAAACAATAGCCCATAATGACAATGTTAAAGAAGTCTGTTTGAAATCTTTGCAAATTTATTAAAAATAAAAAACAAAAAAAAGCACATGTACATAAGTATGCACAGCCTCTGCTCCATACTTTGTTGAAGAACCTTTGGCTCAGATATTTTCAGATCTCTCCAGAGATGTTCAATAGGGTTCAAGTCTGGGCTCTGGCTGGGCCACTCAAGGACACTCACAGAGATGTCTTGTAGCCACTCCTTTCTCTTGGCTGTGTGCTTAGGGTCGTTGTCCTGTTGGAAGATGAACCTTCACCCCAGTCTGAGGTTCAGAGTGCTTTGGAGCAGGTTTTCATCAAGGATGTCTCTGTACGTTGCTGCATACATCTTTCCCTCGACCCTGACTAGTTTCCCAGTTCCTGCTGCTTAAAAACATCCCCACAGCATGGTGCTTCCATAACCATGCTTCACTGTAGGGATGGTATTGGTATAGTGATGAGTGGTGCCTGGTTTCCTCCAGACATGATGCTTGCCATTCAGGCCAAAGAGTTCAATATTTGTTTCATCAGACCAGAGAATTTTGTTTTGTCATGGTCTGAGAGTCCTTCAGGTGCCTTTTGGCAAACTTCAGGCGGGCTGTCATGTGCCTTTTACTGAGGAGTGGCTCCTGTCTGGCCACTCTACCATACAGGCCTGATAGGTGGAGTGCTGCAGAGATGGTTGTTCTTCTGGAAGGTTCTCCTCTCTCCACAAAGACATACTGGAGCTCTTTCACCTCCCTGACTAAGGCCCTTCTCCCCCGATTGATCAGTTTTGCCCGGCGGCCAGCTCTAGGCAGAGTCCTGCTGGTTCCAGACTTCTTCCATTTATGGATGATGGAGATCACTGCCCTCATTTGGACCTTCAATGCTGCAGAAATGTTTTTGTACCCTTCCCCAGATCTGTGTCTTGATATAATCCTGTCTCGGAGGTCTACGGACAGTCCCTTGGACTTCATGGCTTGGTTTGTGCTCTGACATGCATTGTTAACTGTGGGACCTTATATAGACAGGTGTGTGCCTTTCCAAATCATGTCCAATCAACTGAATTTAGCACAGGTGGACTCCAATCAAGTTGTAGAAACATCTCAATGATGATCAGTGGAAACAGGATGCACCTGAGATCAATTTTGAGTGTCATGGCAAAGGCTATGAATACTTATGTACCTGTGCTTTTTTTTATTTTTGTTTTTAATAAATTTGCAAATATTTGCAAACAATCTTCTTTCATGTTGTCATTATGGGGTATTTTTTGTTGAAGTTTGAGGAAAATAATGAATTTTATCCATTTTGGAATAACGTAAACAAAATGTATAAAAAGTGAAGCGCTGTGAATACTTTCCGGATGCACTGTAATCATATAGAAGAATGTAGCCGAAAGCTTAAGGCTGGCCGATGAATGATTCATACAATATTGTAGTGAGACTAAAAGTTAAAGTGTGTGTAACTAGCTTTAATTTGGACATTAACAGGTGGCTGTTTTTTGTTTTTTTTGTGAAGTACAATAATCACGGCAGTGGTCCTTTAAACTAACTGGTAGTATGTCCAGATGACAAGACCTGTTTAATAATTTCCAATCAATAGATATCCTTCAAATTAATGTGTAGTCCAGCCAGATTGACTCATTAAACACTACAGTAAGAACACGTTTACCTGTTTTACTTCTTCCTCATCCTCCAATACACTATATATATAATGTTTGATCAGCTTGGCAGAATTTGTTTACTTCTGTCTTTCTCTCTGTTCATAAATGCCAGATGGGGCACATTGGCTCACGATCAGCTTCATGTCAACATGACTGAGAGAGAAGGCAAAAACTGTTTAGTGTCTCTACATATACAACACCGGCTGAGCTTCCGTTGCCTTTACCTGCTTTCTTAATAGACAAAAGAAATAAATTCAGAGCTATCAGCTCTTGGATGCAATAACACTCAACAATCAAGCTAACTACAGGAAGGGTGGAACTGGAGGTAATTATTGTCAATGCAATTGGCTTTTGTATACAAAAAGACTACATTTCTTCGTACCAAGCTGAAAACCAGGCATGTGCATTAAAGGTGTAGTAGATGAGCACTGAAAGTGTAGTGTCCAGTAGTTTAAAAAATAATCTTCAGTGAAGAGTAATATTCCAATTATAAAAACCCTGACTATATCTGAAAGAAAATGTCACAAAATGAGAACATTTACAAATATTTAGGTTGCATAAAAAATTTATTTATTTACATGTAAAAAGGGACCTTTTGGGGGGTTTGGGCCTTAGGTATTGGAAAGCAATACAGAATGATGAACAGTGCTTATTAGTTTATTATACTTATGGAAGCCCTAAGCAGCCATACATTATTAATTTTTTCTTTCTTGTTTTCTCGTGATCTCGACTTAATTTTTCTCTGTACTTGACAACCATCATCCCAAAGTCAATGGGCTTTTTGAATGTGTTTTTGATTAAATACCTGAAATAAGGTATGTGGTTAACACAAGCTCAAGGTATGTTTAGGTTTTATACTAAGACATAAAATACATCAGTAATACCCCACTCAGGATTTTTGAAAAAGGTTTTACGTGTCTTGAAAAAGAGGACTGCTTTGAAAAAGACGTTAATAGCCTAACTTTAGCTTTTTACTTCTAGTGATTGTATTTATGCTTCAAAATTCATACAAGTTGTGTTCATTTGTGAAGATTATCTTGATGAACAAAACATGTAAGAATCACAGAGCATATTCACAAGGCATGAGATTTTCTAAGAAAACAACTTTTCATACGTTGAGATCACGAGAAAACAACTTTTTATAAAATTATAATGCCTGCCCGCTTAGGGCTGTACATACTGATAACACATAACAAAATTATGCAAATCTGGATGAAATTATTCACATTTCACAATTCATTTAAAATTTAGTTACTTAGTAGGTACTCTTATCCAGATCTATTTACAAGATCAACAAATTTGAACATAAAGCCAAAAACAGTACAAAAGACAAGCCATAATAAAAAGGATAGCTTCAAACCTAAAGTACAAAATTCCTGATAAAAAAACAATTAGTAATACATAGGGTAGTTGCTATATTTCGGTGAGTAAAATGTACTTCTATAAATGAACAGACTGATGAGCAGCATGGTAGTGAGAAGCATTTATTTAGTGCACAAACCAAGATGCACTGAAAAAAAGAGATACTGAGGGCCTCGACCAACAATCTCTAGCTTTACTGAGAAACTGAGTTTGTGTGGCTGAAGACTGCACTGGTCCTACCTGATAAGTTTGCCTTCCAGGTACTAGTTTCAGGAAGCTGAAAAGCCTTGCTTCAGTGGGACATGTTATAGCTCCCCCCAGTAAGTTCATGAGCATGAGGATTCTCTGAAGACTGGCAAATTATTGTAAGGTTCATCATCAGGATAACCATCAAGATGCCATGAGAACTAAAGCTATATATATACATATATAAGAATCAACAACAAGTGGGACACAATCATGAAGTGGAACGAAATTTATTGGATATTTCAAACTTTTTCAACAAATAAAAAACTGAAAAATTGGGCGAGCAAAATTATTCAGCCCCCTTTAGTTAATACTTTGTAGCGCCACCTTTTGCTGCGATTACAGCTGTAAGTCACTTGGGGTATGTCTCTATCAGATTTGCACATCGAGAGACTGAAATTTTTGCCCATTCCTCCTTGCAAAACAGCTCGAGCTCAGTGAGGTTGGAAGGAGAGCGTTTGTGAACAGCAGTTTTCAGTTCTTTCCACAGATTCTCGAGTAGATTCAGGTCTGGACTTTGACTTGGCCATTCTAACACCTGGATATGTTTATTTGTGAACCATTCCATTGTAGATTTTGCTTTATGTTTTGGATCA